>APFE030924325.1:2044-54898 GCA_000404065.3 Pinus taeda
AAGTAAAGTGCAAATAGAACATTAAATGATCAACAGAAAACAAGCCAAGACAAGAGACACAAGATGTGGCGGCTAGCTAGGGACAAACCACAATGCGGGGAAACCCTTTGTCAAATCTTCTTTTATCTTCAATAGTTTAGCAGAGAGAAATAGTACAACATCTGAATTCTGTAATTTTATATTAGCAGCAGCAAACCCTAGATCAGCAAAGTCAAACTTGGTCAAACTAGTTGAAATTGACCTCTAAAATACTTGGTCAATTTCCGGTCAACTTGCCCTCGAACAGCCTGAAGAAACAGCCCTTGAACAGCCCCAAAAGTTCAGTCAATTTGTAGATTTCTGAAGTCAACTTGCAGCCCTAAACTAGGGCAGTCAACACCGGTCAAACCAGAGGTCAGATCACCTCGATTTTTGTGCCAAAAATTGCAGCCTGCCTAGGAGAGGCAACCACACCCGTTTCACACTTCTGGATGGTCAACGCTTGGTCAGCGATGGTCAAAGAGATGACCTGTTGTCCTAGCATCCTTTCTGCGTCTTCCTTGCCCTAGGATATCTTCCTTTCAGCCACAGGTGTGAGAGAGAGAGGCTGCTTTTATGTGTAGGAGAGAGAGAGAGAAGATGAGTGAAAATGAATTGTCCAAATGAGGAGGAGTCTCCTTGTATTTATATGCAAACGTTGAGTGTGAATAGACGTGACTGTTGGGCTTCTGAACCTACATAAGTTTGCTGGCCGACCTTGACAATTTGTCCATAATCAAAATAAATTCATATCTCCATAAATATATATCGGAATCGGATGATCTTTAGATAAATCCTACACCTCTCGATGAGAGGAATTGAGAAAAAATATCATAAGCCATAAATAAGGTGATCCACATGGAGTTTGGCCCTAGTTGCCAATTTTAACACTTCTACACCCAAGAAACTCGATCCTGTTGCTCTAACATACCACAGAAATTTGGTCCTTCTGTTCCACATGTGCGAGGACAGCAGCAGAGAGAATACCACATGGGTGAAGTCAAATGAGAGAGAGAGATCTTCATACTTCTTCATCCTCCTAGCCTCCTTCTTCTCTTGAATGAACAAAGATATCTTCTTGTGTGTGATCCGAATTGTGCCAATGAGAAGAAGTCGAGTGCCTTAAACATACATTTCTGTCTGGCCAAATGGGTGCCTCCTTGACTGGGGCCAACTTGACTAAGAAGAGGCCAACTTGGCTTGTTTGGAGCAAAAAATCTAATTTTCAAAATTCAAATTCTCTTTTGAAAAAGACATGAAGAACATGCCTTAAAATTTCTCTTTTGACAATATCATGAAGAACATGCTTTATATTTATCAATTACAAATACATCAAGGGCTAAAATATTAATTATTAAGACCGACCACAGCTACAAAAATTCAACACAAGGGTCGTACAAGAAGGAAAGGATAGGGCCGATTTGCTGGTGGTGGAGGCCGAGTTTTTCCATGGTTGAATTCTTCAGGAAGCCAGTTTTCTAGTGGGCCGAATTCCTTGGGCTGAGTTTTCTAGTGGAGACTGAGTTACAGGTTCAAATAGTGCATTTTTCTGTGTATTTTTCTCTGGGGGTCTAGGCCCAGATTTTATCGAGGATTTTAGTAAAGGAAAATTGTTATGGTTGTATACTTTCTGTTGTGATGTGATTGATCTCTCTAAATTTACTTTTCAACTGCAAATATTTTATTTCAAAAGTTAAATACCAGTGATTTTATTTTAACAACAATTCAGAATTTTATTTAATAATTTTATGAGAATAAAATTGTTGAGGTATAAATAAATCTGGACTGGTATTGGAAATTTAACAATCATTGTCAGTGCTATCTTGTACTTAATGAAATCATATTAATAATGGATTTACCTACGGTTGGAGAATAACAAAACATTGCAGTGGTATGCCATTGATGTTATCCAGTGTGATCTCAAAGAGCCGAAAGTTGCAGCAGCAACAAGCAGAGCCACACTGAGTTAGCAGAGCCGCAGTGTGTAAGTAATACGAGTCAAAAATTGTTTCCGCTGCTGCGCGTGAATGAGCACTAGCCTGCAGAACCGCCTGGAGAATTTTCCATGGAGAGATCCAAGTCGTAGCTCGTTTTAAGAGAGGCTTGAGAGAAAACTGACATCCTGTGTTGGTCGTAACTCATCTTGCCCTAGCCGCTGACGGAATAAGCTGAAATACCTATCAAAAGGTGTGTGGGCCCGAGAAAGTCATGTCAAATCAAGTTTGTGTGATCAATAGAGAAGAGCAGCAGCTCCTATGGTTTGTGTGTCTTAATTTTTGTGTTTCTCCTCTCTACATTTGCTATCTTGTACTTGATGAAATCATATTAATAATGGATTTACCTACAGTTGGAGAATAACAAAACAATGTAGTGGTATGCCATTGATGTTATCCAGTGTGATCTCTCCCATTTCCTAATTTCATTACTAAATTGATATATTTATGAACTAGACTATGGGTGAATTTAGTGAAATATATATGTCTACATCATAGATGAGCACTTATGAGTGGTACTTTATATTGAGTTCATTAGTGCAAATATTACTTGAATACTGAATATTGATGGCTTACTATATGCCTATGCTTGAGAAGTTATGATCAACTTCATATTGTGGATTAACTGTTCATGGATATTGTTCACTGATTCCATGCACCTGAGTACGAAGTTGTGAACAACTCTCGTACTGTGGGTTCATTGTGCTCACGTGTACTGGATTGTTAAATGTTTGCATACAATGGCCTAAGAAGATGACAATCATTTCCACATTGTGGGTTCGATATTCTTGCAGTTGAGAAGTTTGGCTCGAGTTTACACAGGATTCCAATTGGCAAAGAATGCATAAGGTACATTTATCTTCTGTTAGTGAATTTCTTTCTGCATCCATCTCCAATTTTAACCAGCAGCAGAAAGTGTTCATTGGAATTTATTCATATGTACTATGCAAACAAATTTGAATCATTGGAATTATGACTTCCGAGTATTGCTTACAGCTCTGAGTCTTCTTAGAGCGAAGGTTTTTTGTTAAGGTAATTTTTTATTAATTCTACGTCAGATTAATCGCCTACACACTATTTCTTTCACATGATCCTTTTCCATACTAGTAGATTCCAAGTGTAATACTCTATGTTCCTTATTTCTGATAAACTGATAAAAACAATTCTCATTCTCGCTGGATTCCAAGCATTGCCTAAGGCTTCTCCATATGTATTCTCAAACAAAATCACGCTCATTGGAATTTATTCATATGTACTATGCAAACAAATTTGAGTTATTGGAATTACGACTTCCAAGTATTGCCTGAAGCTTAAAGTCCTCTTAGCACAAAAGCTTTTGTTAAAGGTAATTTTTTGTTAATTCTACCTCAGATTAATCAACCACACACTATTGCTTTCACATGAGCCTTTGTTCATAATGAGTCTTAATAGTAGATTCCAAGTAATACTCTACGTACCTTACATAAAGTGGATGGTAGGATTCAAAGATCTGAGTAGAGTCCTTTCCAGCTTTAAGTAAAATCAGGCTTCCGCCAGGATGACGAGGAACCCTGCCATCATCAAATAACATGAAACAAAGTTACTTCAATTCATGCATATGTAAAAAACCTAGAATATTACAAGTCCAATGTTGGTAATCAGGTCCAGCAACAGTTCTAATTAGGAAGCCAAGCCAAGGATCTATCCTACTAATTTAACTAATGGGACCAGCTCATAACTTTTGCAAATGGGGCCAGCCCATAATATTAGTCAGTTAAATCTCTAAATGGAAACCATGCTCTTAGTTAGAAAAAGAGTGTCAATTTTGAAGCTTTAAATGAGAAGAATGAGATAAAAAAGATAGATGCAGTTTCCCCACAAAATAAGAATTCAAAAGGATATAACTATGAAAGTGTGAGAACTACCAAACCAATGATGTTAGTTGGGATAAGCTTTTGTTAAGCATTAAATAAGAGTAATAATGTTAGTGAGGATAAGATTGTTAAAGTATTAGCCTCTTAATAAATAACTCACCTCATTGTCCAGCCTATATGGATCGGCTTGAGCATCATAGGAGGAGCTTTTCAGAATGTGAGTTTTGTGGTGCTTCAAAGATCAAAGAATATAATGGCAATTGGTCAATTTGGTCCGCAAGACAACTGAAGGTTGAATTTGTTTCTGTCCAGTCAAGGATTCCATTAGCTTCTAGTGAGGAGAAACAGACAAGTCTTGATGTGTAATTCTCATCTTCAATCACTAGACTGCCATTGCTGTTTACCTTGAAGTTGACTGCAATCTTAGATTATTCTTATTTAACATTTCAAGGTTGTTTTTTGTTGCTGCTCATTATTGTTGAAATTGCAGTCTTATTGGTTGAAATTGAACAGATCTTATTCCAATGGCTCTATGTTCATTACATTAGAATTAGATCAGTTGTTCTTACTATCATGGGTCGGAACATTGACCATGAACCCCCCATGGTTGGAGCAGGAAATATATCGCATCAAACTTCCTGGACATGCTATCCTTGGTGAAAGGAAATCGGAAAATCAAAACCATGCTATTATTTAAACCGCGGTGAAGGCCTGCAAACAGTTGATGTGAATCAGGACAACTACCCTGAAGAAGAATTTAAGATGAGAAATCTGTTGCAGGAATTTTTTGAAGACTATCAGGTGTGGCCACCAACAAATCTTGGTCTGAGAGAGCACATCTTTAGGGCAGTGTATCATCACTGGCTTGGTTTATGTCAAATCAAGGGACTAGTTTTGTCACCATTGGACAGCGGCTGCTACCAAACCCACTTAAGGTGAGGCATCCGGATGTCTTTGATTGCTTATTTCATATCACAAGAGGAGGTGTAAGCAAAGCATCAAAAGTGATCAATTTGAGTCGGGACATTTTTTCTGGTCTTTAATTCAACCCTATGCCAAGGAAATGTAACTCATCATAAATACATCCAAGTTGGTAAAGGTCGTGATGTGGGACTCAATCAAATTTCTCTATGTGAGGCAAAGATAGCCAATGGAAATGGTGAACAGACGCTTAGTCGGGATATATATCACCTGGATATATATATATATACATAGCTGGCTCCTTTATTCAGATTTTGTAGTCATGCAGCTACAGCTGGCTCCTTTATTCTTTACTTTCTCTCTTGGGACAAAGACGCATTACTATGGCAAGACTCTTCTTCACGGTGGTGCAAAATATAGAACTATCGGATGTTGGTTTGTTGTTTTTCATGCAAAGTTTACATATTTCCAGCATATTCCAGTGCCCAGTGATACAAGGGGAGCTCTCTCCACTAGACACGGTGATATTGGTCACGTCCATGCCTATGAACACTTTAGTCGAATTTACAGGTGTAATGTTCCAAAAAGGAAATAACAGTGATAAACAAAGCAAACTACCACACAACACCAAGATATTTAGACAAAAATCAAACACCCACAATTTACACCGGAACTGCACCAAAATTCAGCGATTTTATTATATATGGAGAAGAGTACGATACATGAAATGTGTGCACCTGGGCTTTCCAAAGCAAGCTAAACAATCCCAGGAGAAAAAAAAATGTTACAAGGATAGAGAGGAAAGGCTTCTCCTCAATGTTCTGCGTTGGCCCTGGAAATTCTACAACAGCTGGCTGGAAGAAACCCCTGTTGAGCCTCCAAAAGTGCTCAGAAAATTCTGCCAAATTAATCTTGAACTCTCCACCAAAAACCTAGAAAAACTCATAAAGGGCCTGGGCAAATTTCACTGACCACCCGAGACCCAAAATTTAAGCTCACTTCTCCTAACATGCTGCCAGATAATCCTATTGTTTTGGGGCACCAAAACTCCTCCAAAAATTCGGTAAAATTAGGAGCAAACTCCCTAACCCTTTACCAACAAAACCCATAAAGGATGGAAGGAAGAGCAGCATACTTAGAGAGCAGTTGAATTCCATGAAGGAAGAGAAGCAGTTGCTTTCCGACAGATTGCAGGAAATGGAGAGGCAACTTCATATTGCAAATATGGCCCTGAAGAGGATGCATGAGTTGGAGTCACAGCTCTTTGTTGCCAAAGAAGCCTTGGTCAAGTATCAGCTTGAAGAAGAGGTAAGCTATTCCAATTTGTCTTCAAATTCCTCTAAGAATGCTTATATTGGTTCTTTTGAAAAACATACCAAAGGCATAGGTTCCAAGCTAATGTCCAAAATGGGCTATGAAGGAAAAGGCTTGGGTAGGTATGCACAAGGTATTGTTGAGCCAATAATAATTGAGGAAAGACCTAAGTATTTAGGTCTTTGCTATGGACAGGCCTATGGAGAAAGTTCCAAAGCTGCCATGAAGACCATTAAAACAACTCCAAGAAGGAGTTGCATTGTAGGTCTTCAAGAGTGCGAAGGTTGTATTCAGGAGGAATGCAATAGCTTGAAACATCATTTGCAGGATGCAGGTGTTCAGAAGCACACACTTGAACCAGAGAGTTGGGGAGACTCTAACAGCCTTGAAGAGATTGACGGGTTCCAAAGGGAGCCACTTCTTCATTTGCTTCACCTCCTCATGAAGGCAATAAAGGTGAAAGAGGCAGGTATAAATCTGATTCTAATCACCTTCCTTTTGATTTTGCAAAGCATGATAAATTTCCACATAAGCATGGGAAAAGAATTGCATGTTCCTTTTGTGGTTTGGATAACTATCATGTTTCTAGATGTTGGAAGACAAGGGCCACATACAGGAAACTTTTGGAGGAAAAGAAGCAAAAAGCCAAAGGTCCATTGGACAAGGCAAATCAAGCTGTCAAAAGGATGCACATGTGTTGCACTTACTGCCATAAGCAAGGGCATCTCGCTGAAAGATGTTGGACTCTGAATCCAGCAATGCTTCCACAAAAGTTGAAGAAAGTGGAAAGAGAAGTTGGCAAAAATGGAAAGGAAAATTCCATGACTGATGTGTCTCAGGATGATTCACATGTTGATATTGGTGTGCAAACAGATGTAGTACCTTTGAAAGGGATGGGTGAGAAATGGCTAGAGTTCTTATCCAATTAAGGTTGCATGTCTATCGATGCATCTATTTGCATTTCTTTGTTAATGAGATGTAAGTCGCAGGTTCTTACCAAGAAGGTGAATGGAAAAGTTGAGTAGGAGACTCACTTTATTTCTGCAACATTATATTTCATTTCAGCTTCGAAAGTACAGAGTACTTAAGTGAAAGTTGAAGGATGAAATGCATACATGAGCATGATGTGCATGGACACAGGGATGTTGATGTTTTCCTTGTTTTAAACATGCATGTGTAATTAACTTGTAAAGTTGATTGCTTTGACATGCATGTGATGCAATGTTAACTTGGTCTCCAAGATGGAGATAATAATGAAGTGTTTCATCTTTTGAAAAGAGTCATAATGGTCTTTTTCTACATGCTTGACTTGAAGAGTCATTTGTCTAAAGGCATGTTTTGTGGGCTTTGTTATCTAGCCCATCATTTGTATGCAGATGTAAGACATGGAGGTGTTCACAAGTTGTTAAATCTGTTTTTTTTTGTTGAAGCAGGAGTTTAGGCCATCCAGTTGTCGTCTGTATTTCTGTTGTTGTTAACAGTTGTTGTTGACAACTTTTCAAACAGGTAAAAATAAAAGCCTTGGGGAGCAGATGAACTTCACATTTGTTTGAGCCACCATGGATGAATGATCAAGGTAAAGAAGTTCAAACCACCTTCTATGACCATTCCAGTAGAAGTTCTGCAAGAAGGCAAGGAGGAAGAGAGTTCTTCCTAGAAAAACCAGACCATCCAGGAAGGGAAGTGGTCAGAGACTTTGGTTCAGAGACACTATGCAAGGCAAGTGTGTGGAGGCTGAAAGAAGAGGGTGTTGTTACTCTCATTTACTGTTCAGATCAGTATATCAGTCTTTTGGAGACCAAAAGTTCTTTTAGCGGGAAGGCGTGATCCAAAATGGATTTTGGATAGACTCCTAAGTCTAAGTGTTCCTCACAGAGGAAAAATGAAAGTCCAAGGAGGTTCTCGGAACGAGCCCCATTGCAGAGATTGTCTCATTCTAAATCCACTGCAACTTGAATGGGCAAAAATGGACTTAGGATGCCAAAGTTATCATAAAATGAAGTTGTCTTTATCCTTTGGAAAGAGGGGCAAAATCCCCTAAAAATGGGTCCTAAAAGCCCTCTAAGTCTTCTAAAGAACAAAACTATAGCAAAAAGAGAACCTTTAAAAAAGGCGAATAACACTATCGGGAGGCAAAACATGAAGAAAACAGTGAAATCGAGCCTATTGGAGGTCAAACCAACTTTGCACAGGAGCCGTCGGATCTAGCCGATCAACGGTCCAGATCCAATCGGCATATTGCAATCGGCGGTGACAGGCGGAGGCTATCGGAGGCAGACATGCGATAGGACCGGGCCGATGCGATGTTGCGATCGCCGAAATCGGCAGATTGACATCAGCAATGACATGGGGCTTAAGGCAGGACCCTGGGCCAAGGGATATACGATATGCGATATGCCGATCACCGGTGATCGGATCGGCGAGTCGGTATCGGCGATGACCGGACCCAACGGAATTATGAACCAGATTTAAAATATATTGAGTTCCATCAAACGGTAGTTTTCGATGTATTTTCACGTTTTCGTTGAATGAATGAAAAGCAGAGGGAAGCACCAATGCGATGAAACCGGACCCGAAAAGGGTTTGTAAATGCCACTGCATAATCATTTCAAGTCCGATATGAGCCATATTGTCGAGATTTTCAGTGTTTTTAATGTATTTTTATAAATACAAAGGGAAGCACGGCACAAGGGCATTGCGACTTGCAACAGCGATTTCAGGCGGACCCGATAGGAATCTAGGGCGGAGTTGATGATTTATGGAATCCGAAAGAAAGAGTTTCTACGGATTTTTCCTGTGTTTAGTGTATTTTCCTATGTAAGCCGAGAACGCTATTTTTGGGTTTTTCAAAGCAACGATGGTCCCTTCCGTTGCAGAACAGATGGCCATCGTCCCTGAAGGTGTTTAGCAATGATTGCTAACACTCAGAGGGGCATTCGAGTGGACAGAGGGCGAGAGCCAGTGAGCTCGAGAAAAGGAAACGAACGGACAACGCCAATTAGCTTAAAGCCACAGAATGACAGAAAAAGAAAAGGAGGAAGCAGTGCTGAGAGAGGCGCATAGAAGGCTAAGCCAAAGCAGTAAGCTAAGGCGAAAGAGAGCAGCGCAGAAAGCAAAAGCGAATGCGCAGAGCCGCCGAGGGAATCACTTGGAGGCCAAGTGAAAAGCCAGAGAGCTGTAAATTGTAGAGAGCCGAAGAAGCCAGAGCCGAAGGACCAGAGCTAGAGCCAAAGCCAAGAGCCAGAGCCAAGAACTAGAGCGAGAGCCGAGAGCCAGAACGCCGAGAGCTTCAAGAGCCGGGGATAAAATGGTGTCTAAACCTATTGTTTTTGTGTAAAACAGTGGAGTAGGGCCAAGAGCTTGTAAAAAAGGACTTTGCCATAATCCCAAAGAGCCTAGTCGAGTTGCCTAAAGCTCATAGAGACATAGCCCAAGAGTTTCGGGTGAACTCCTAATTAATATTGTTGTTATGTGTGATTGCTTGCTGCTACATTGTATCAGCTGCTTTATTTACTATTATATGTATTTATATATCAGTTTGAGCACATTAAATTACAGCACATAGACAGTTTTAATAACAAACCCCAGCATACACCTTTTGTTCAAGCACATATATGATTCCGCACCAGTTAATCATTAAGACTTGGGAATATTTAAAGCTTTGGAAGTGGGAGAGGTTCTTGTAAGTTAGACAAAAAGCCTAAGTGCCCCATTTTCAGATCAGGTGGTATCAAAGCTTGAGATTGGTTAACCTCACCTTCAAAGAAGGTTATATCAGAATACTTGATTGACAGAGCTTGCTTGTCTGAAAGGTGTTTGGGCAGTCAAGGATTGATTGTCTGATTGATGTATGCTTGTTGGCACACTGATTATTGTTTGAGTTGCAGAGGTGAAGGGAAAGCTATTGATAGCTCAGTCCAGGAAGGACAAGAAGGAAGAAGGGTTGATGGCATTCTTCTATTCCAAAGGACCTCAAAGCAATCCTTGAAGCACAAGAGGTTTGTTGCAAAAGGTTACTTAATAAAATATTTTATCAATCTTATTTGAAGTTCTTTTGTTCATTGGTATAATGACAACTTCTACAAGTGAATCTTCAAATTCCTCCTTCATCACAAGACTCTATGATGGAGATTTGAAGCAAGACTTGTTCATCATGATGGACAAGGTGAGAGAAATGTATGAGGATGGAAGGAAGAGCAGCATACTTAGAGAGCAGTTGAATTCCTTGAAGGAAGAGAAGCAGTTGCTTTCCGACAGACTGCAAGAAATGGAAAGGCAACTTCATATTGCAAATATGAACCTAAAGAGGATGCATGAGTTGGAGTCACAGCTCTTTGTTGCCAAAGAAGCCTTGGTCAAGTATCAACTTGAAGAAGAGGTAAGCCATTTCAGTTTGTCTTCAAATTCCTCTAAGAATGCTTGTATTGGTTCTTTTGAAAAACATACCAAAAGCAGAGGTTCCAAGCTAATGTCCAAAATGGGCTATGAAGGAAAAGGCTTGGGTAGGTATGCACAAGGTATTGTTGAGCCAATAATAATTGAGGAAAGGCCTAAGCATTTGGGTCTTGGCTATGGACAAGCCTATGGAGAAAGTTCCAACGCTGCCATGAAGACCATTAAAACAGCTCCAAGAAGGAGTTGCATTGCAGGTCTTCAAGAGTGTGAAGGTTGTATTCAGGAGGAATGCAATAGCTGGAAACATCATTTGTAGGATGCAGGTGTTCAGAAGCACACACTTGAACCAGAGAGTTGGGGAGACTCTAACAGCCTTGAAGATATTGATGGGGTTCCAAAGGGAGCCACTTCTTCATTTGCTTCACCTCCTCATGAAGGCAATAAAGGTGAAAGAGGCGGGTATAAATCTGATTCTAATCATCTTCCTTTTGATTTTGCAAAGCATGATAAATTTCCATATAAGCATGGGAAAAGAATTGCATGTTCCTTTTGTGGTTTGGATAACCATCATGTTTCTAGATGTTGGAAGAGAATGGCCACATACAGGAAACTTTTGGAGGAAAAGAAAAAAAAAGCCAAAGGTCCATTGGACAAGGCAAATCATGTTGTCAAAAGGATGCACATGTGTTGCACTTACTGCCATAAGCAAGGGCATCTTGCTGAAAGATGTTGGACTCTGAATCCAGCAATACTTCCACAAAAGCTAAAGAAAGTGGAAAGAGAAGATGGCAGAAATGGAAAGGAAGATTCCATGACTAATGTGTCTCAAGATGATTCACATGTTGATACTGACGTGCAGACAAAGGTAGTACCTTTGAAAGGGATTGGTGAGAAATGGTTAGAGTTCTTATCCAATTAAGGTTGCATGTCTATTGATGCATCTATTTGCATTTCTTTGTTAATAAGATGTAAGTTGCAGGTTCTTACCAAGAAGGTGAATGGAAAAGTTGAGTAAGAGACTCACTTTATTGCTGCAACATTATATTTCATTTTAGCTTCGAAAGCACAGAGTACTTAAGTGAAAGTTGAAGGATGAAATGCATACATGAGCATGATGTGCATGGACACAGGGATGTTGATTTTTTCCTTGTTTTAAACATGCATGTGTAATTAACTTGTAAGGTTGATTGCTTTGACATGCATGTGATGCAATGTTGACTAGGGAGAAGTTAACTTGGTCTCCAAGATGGAGATAATAATGAAGTGTTTCATCTTTTGAAAAGAGTCCTAATGGTCTTTTTCTACATGCTTGACTTGAAGAGTCATTTTTTTAAAGGCATGTTTTGTGGGCTTTGTTATCTAGTCCATCATTTGTATGCAGATGTAAGACATGGAGGTGTTCACACGCTGTGAAATCTGTTTCTTTTGTTGAAGCAAGAGTTTAGGCCATCCAGTTGTTGTCTGTATTTTTGTTGTTGTTAACAGTTGTTGTTGATAGCTTTTCAAACAGGTACAAATAAAAGTCTTGGGGAGCAGATGAACTTCACATTTGTTTGAGCCACCTTGGATCAATGATCAAGGCAAAGAAGTTCAAACCACCTTCTATGACCATTCCAGCAAAAGTTCTGCAGGAAGGCAAGGAGGAAGACAGTTCTTCCGAGGAAAACCAGCCCATCCAGGAAGGGAAGTGGTCAGAGACTTTGGTTCAGAGGCACTATGCAAGGCAAGTGTGTGGAGGCTGAAAGAAGAGGGTGTTGTTACACTCTTTTACTGTTCATATCAGTATATCTTTCTTTTGGAGACCAAAAGTTCTTTTAGTGGGAAGGCGTGATCCAAAAAGGATTTTGGATAGACTCCTAAGTCTAAGTGTTCCTCACAGAGAAAAAATGAAAGTCCAAGGAAGTTCCTGGAACTAGCCCCATTACAGAGATCGTCTCATTCTGAATCCACTGCAGCTTGAATGGGCAAAAATGGACTTAGGATGCGAAAGTTATCATAAAATGAAGTTGTCTTTATCCTTTGGAAAAAGGGGCAAAATCCCCTAAAAATGGGTCCTAAAAACCCTCTAAGTCTTCTAAAGACCAAAACTATCGCAAAAGGAGAACCTTTTAAAAAGGCGGATAACACTATTGGGAAGCAAAAACATGAAGAAAACAGTGAAATCGAGCCTGTCGGAGGTCAAACCAACTTTGCACAGGAGCCATAGGATCTGGCCAATCAACGGTCCAGATCCGATCGACATATCGCAATCGGCGGTGACAGGCTGAGGCTATCAGAGGCAGACATGCGATAAGACTGGGCCGATGCGATGGTGTGATCGCTGAAATCGGTGGATTGGCATCGGCGATGGCATGGGGCTGAAGGCGGGACCCCGGGTCGAGCAATATGTGATATGCCGATTGCCGATGATCAGATCGGCGAAACGGTATCGGCGATGGTCAAACCCGACGGAATTATGAACCAGATTTAAAATATACTGAGTTCCGTCAAACGGTAGTTTTCTATGTATTTTCGTGTTTTTGTTGAATAAATGAAAAGCGAAGGGAAGCACTGATGCGATGAAACCGGACCTGAAAAGGGTTTGTAAATGCCACTGCATAATCATTTCAAGTCCGATATGAGCCAAATTGTCGAGATTTTCAGTGCTTTTAATGTATTTTTATAAATACAAAGGGAACTGCGGCACAGGGGCATTGCGACTTGCGATAGCGATTTCAGGCGGACCCGATAGGAATCTAGGGCGAAGTTGATGATTTATGAAATCCGAAAAAAAAAAAAAGAGTTTCTGCAGATTTTTCCCATGTTTAGTGTATTTTCTTGTGTAAGCCAAGAACGTTATTTTTGTGCTTTTCGACGCAACGATGGTCCCTTCCATTGCAGAAAAGGTGGCCACCGTCCCTGAAGGCGTTTAGCAATGATTGCTAACGCTCGGAGGGGGATTCGAGCGGACAAAGGTTGGGAGCCAATGAACCCGAGAAAAGGAAATGAACAGACAGCACCAATTGGCTTAAAGCCACAGAATGACAAAAAAAGAAAAGGAGGAAGCAGTGCTGAGAGAGGCGCGCAGAAGGCTAAGCCAAAGCAGTGAGCTAAGGCGAAAGAGAGCAGCGCAGAAAGCAAAAGCGAATGCGCAGAGAAGCCGAGGGAGTCACTTGGAGGCCAAGTGAAAAGCTAGAGAGCTGTAAATTGCAGAGAGCCGAAGAAGCTAGAGCCGAAGGACCAGAGCTAGAGCCAGAGCCAAGAACGAGAGCGAGAGCCGAGAGCTAGAAAGCCAAGATCTTCAAGAGCCAGGGATAAAATGGTGTCTAAACCCATTGTTTCTGTGTAAAAAAGTGGAGTTGAGCCAAGAGCTTGTAAAAAAGGACTTTGCCATAATCCAAGAGAGCTTAGTTGAGTTGAATAGAGCTCACGGAAACGTAGCCCAAGAGTTTTTGGTGAACTCCTAATTAATATTGTTGTTATGTGTGATTGCTTGCTACTGCATTGTATTTGCTGCTTTATTTACTGTTATATGTATTTATATATCAGTTTGAGCACATTAAATCACAACACATAGACAGTTTTAATAACAAACACCAGCATACACCTTCTATTCAAGCACATATCTAATTCCGCACCGGTTAATCATTAAGACTTGGGAATGTTTAAAGCTTTGGAAGTGGGAGAGGTTCTTATAAGTTAAAGCCTAAGTGCCCCATTTTCAGATCAAATCTTCAAAAGAAGATTCATAAACAAAAGCAGATGTCTCATTGGGAATCCCATTCATGGGATTCAAGAAAAGGATGATATGCAAGCAAGCTAAGATGAAGCAAGAAGGGCCACACCAAGGACAACCAAATGAAGCTAAGATGATCAAAGGAGAATCAACATGAGGTATGTATGCATCAAGTTTAGTCATGTTATCATTTTATTGAGTCATGGGAATAATTCTATAACGTGATCAAGTATGAAAGAATCTCTTTCACCAATAACATGCTCGAAGGCATGTCTACAATGCAATGAAGGTCAACAAAAGGAAATACTCACATAAGGAGTATAAGAATGTTGACTAAGAAGCAAGTGAAAAAGGAATGATGACTAGTCCTAGAAGCAAGCAATGAAGAAGTGCTCCCACAAGGAGCATAAGGTGGTTGACTAATCTATCCAAGAAGAAGCAAGTGAAGAAAGAGATAAAGCATGTGAAGAACACCATGATCACAAAGAATCACTATCTGACAAAGATCCATTGAAGACATCTCCCGAAAGAAGGCAGGGCAACTCTGACTAAGAAAGGAAAAGATCAAATGACCCTGACACCTATGAAGGCCTTGGAGATGTGAAAGGTGCAGATAATTGATTCTACTCTACAAAGATGTCATGATGAACAAGCCATCCAGCAAAAGCACCATTTAATGTTGAAGCAATATCAGGATGAAGTCATGAAGGGCTACTATATCAAAGCATGGGAACAAGCAAGTACAAAGAAGCATCCATGTGATGAGTAGTCTGAAGCATAGACAAGACGACAAGGAATAACCAGATGACAAGAGAACTTGATATATGACAAGAAGGCCACTTTCCATGAAGGAAGCAATGACATGACAAACCAGGAAGGAAAGTGATCAATGGATGGTGCCATACAAAGAAGAAGTTCAAACAAAGACTTCATGACATCAAAGGAAGGAAGGAGATCAAGTAGCTAGAGGACCCACGAAGAATAAGTTGTTGATACAAGTCCCTAGCTAAGAGGGAGTTATAACAAGTTCCCAATTACAAAGGAACTTGGACAGGTAGCTTGTCAGAGGATATTTTGGCATGTCTTCCTCAATTGAGAGGAAGTGATAGACACAACATTCTTGTCTTCACTTGGGAAGAAATAATGGGAGGATTGGGTAATCATCTGGCATCCAATACTCTTTGAGGATGTGTAGGGCATCCAAGACAAGAGTAGGCAAGAGGGCCGATATTCTTTGAGTGCTGGGAACCCGAGATAAGAATAGTCCTAGAAGGTCATACTCAGTGAACACCCGAGTGGGTATGTACCTTGAGAGAAAATGACTAAGGTGTCTATAAGTCATTGGTCTCGCCAACATTGTGCTCTAATCTATTGAGAGATAGAGCTGTCAATCAAGACTTTATTGTGGAAATAATGTTGGTTACTATGATGTTATAACAGATGGATTGCCAATTCGGTTTCTCTTATGTGAATTCTTCAAGATTGAAACATAGCCAAACACCTTTGAATGTTGTATGAATACCTCCCTAGTTAAGAGGAAGTGTTGAAGGAAATGTAACTAGGTTCGGTCTTCATAAATGTACTTTTGATATTTGTATTTATTCAAGAAAATAAATATTATTTTTATAATATACGTCAATGAATTTCTTGTTGATTGAAATACGTCTAGCACATGTTAAAGTGTTATAGGTGAGTCAAATAGTCAAAAGAAAATGTTGAAGACCTTAAGGGCATGTTGCACCATGCATATGTTTGTATAAAAGTCAAAGAATGCTCCTCCAAGCAAAGTCAAGTCTCCTCCAAAGAAAAGGCACCATCAAAGAGTCTCCTCCAAAGCAAAGACACCATCAAAAGAAGCCAACCAAAGCGAAGACATCAAGTCGGCCTACAAATAGCTAGTCGGCCTAAAGGAGGGACAGACCTCTATATATAGAGGTTGTCCACTCCCCTAAAAGACAACGCACTCATATCTCTAAAATCTACGAAGTAGAGAGGCTAGTAAAGGGTAACGAAGGATGAAGAAAAGGTCACCAAGTGCAGCAAAGAAGGTGTAGCCTAGACCGAAGTCATAAGGACTGATTTCTAGGGTAGAAAACAGTCACAAGTGCGAGAAACAGAAGCATTCCAACAGGCATAACCGCAGCAACATAATAGTCCTATAGTCATCTTTGTTTGCGCTAGAACATAGGGCCTAAAGGGCCTACTACCCAAGCAAAGAAGTAAGGAAGAAGTGCGAAGATAATAGGGTTGTTCTAAAGCCTATTACAGTCACACGTGCGAAGAGAAGGAGGTTGTCTCTGCTAGTATAACAGCCCTCCCATTACAATCATACAAGTTCGTTGGTTGGTGAAAAGAAGGAAGGGATAATCATAAGGAAAGAGCCTCATCAAAAGTATCTCTTCTAGAGCAAGTGCAACAAGATCTAACAATTGTTGGAAGGAGGACGAAATGCTGGAAAACGAAGTGTAGGAAGAAGGAAGTGTCGAAGAACAAAGTGTAGAAAGGAGGAAGGACTTGACTTGTGCTTCAAGGACATTCTAGTCAAGGGTCTAGGGTTTGGTATTGATCAATAAGAAGCTTCAATAAAAGAAACTTACTAAAGGGTTTTCCTCTCAAGAGGAGATGTTTTGGCCCTGGCAGAGGGCCAACATCTTAGGTTCTTGTTTTTATGTTTTTGGTAGTAGTTTGATGAAGTACACACACATGCATTAATAAGAAGAAGAAGAAGATTAAGCTAACAATAAAAAGTAAAAGAACTCCACAAATTGTTATCAAGTCAAGACGAATCACGCCACACCTAATTGCCCTTGATTTTTCAACATAATCCACTTTTGAAGCATCTTCAAAGGAACTCTCATTTGTTATTTGGATTTTCATAGTTCATCTTACGAAGAAGTGTTCTTGGAGGGATTCGTTTGGACATAGCTTGTATACAAGCAAACATTTCATATTTTAAATTTTTTCAAATAGTGCTTCATTGATTTTATATTCGCTACTTGAGAGCATTTTCTAAATTGAATCAAATGATAGAGTTCACTCCCATCACTTGATTTGGTCTCTTGTACCTTATTTGTATGATATTTATTTGTTTCACATGTTCTCTCCACACTAATTGTGTCTTTGTTTTGCAGCACAAAGTTGGAGTGTTGATAACAAGAGACTTGAGGAAAACTCTAACTATTTTCTTGGAGGACCTCTCAAGCCTTTAAAGTCCACCTTCTAGGAGGCCTTGGGCATTTGAGGACTAGCTCTTTTTCTTGTGCAAGATTTCATCCCCCATTGGAGGCTAATCTTTGGGATACCAAGAGACATCTAACATTTTCAAATTTGAGAGCATTCTTATTGTACTTACCTTAGTTTCTAATTTTAACTTTCAAGAAGGAAATCTAGTGCTTGAAAAGCCTCATATGTTGTAAAAGATTCCTCTTGAAGTTTTAATTGAGATCCTTTGGAAGGTTTTTCATCTTTGTAACAATCTAATAAAAAAGCTTAGTTTTTTCTTGTGGGAGCTTCGGTTTCACCCAAGGCATCATTTTCTCCTTATTTAGAAAGAAAAACATGTGGGTGAATTGATCTTGCATTGTTTTCTTAGTTTTCATTTTGCATGCCTTAAGAATTAACACAATCTCACCATCACAATCTAACTTTCTAAATTTGATTTTGCTACTATTTTCCATTTTATGCCTTGCATTTGAAGTTTTGCTTTTAAGTAAAACTTTGGATTTCACTTTGGAGCAGCTTATTTCATTATATGCAAGCATCTCAATTCATGTGGCAAGTTTGATTTAGTTAATTTGACAAGTTGTTTCATGTTTGCCTCACTATTGGCTCATTATGCAAGCATCTCAATTCATGTGGCAAGTTTGATTTAGTTAATTTGACAAGTTGCTTCATGTTTGCCTCACTATATGCTCATTGGTTACTTGTTCCTTTATTTTAAAGTTATTTTCTCACTTTGCAAGCATATCATACTTTGAAGCTTAATCTCATTTCATTGTTTTAGTTGGTTGATCATTGATTTATCATTTGTTAAATCACTTTGCGCAACTTACAATCTTATGTGCTTATTAAGCTTATGTTCTTCTATCTTGTACAATTTTGAGCAATTATCTAAGTTATCTCATTGAGCATATTTCCATTTACTTGAGGCATTTCCTTTTACAAACACTAATAAACTTACTAGCATTTCATTTAGGCACATTAGCATAGCTTGCATCTCTAATGAAAATTTACCTCCAAGCATAAGCTTGGTTGAAAGACATCTCTTAGGGACCCCTTTCTTTCATCAACTTAAGGGACATAGACCCTCTTATGTGGTTAACATGATGACCTTGCAGTCGTCAGAGCCACAGCCTCTGCAGCGCCAGAGGCATCAGGTGTGTTGGATATTCCAAGGGAGGCATCGTTAATATAGTCTTGGTTGACTTACCTTGGATCTCCTTCCACAACTTACATAAGAGACTTATTTCAAAACAGTCGAAAGAAAGGTCACACCTAGACTAGGCATTAAAATTAACCAAGATAATTGAATTTAATCTTAGTATAATTGCATTTCATGCAAACACATTTTACTATTTTACTTGCAGATTATTCATGTACTTGTAATTGATTAAAATGTTTTGAATCTAAGTTGTACAAAGCGCTAAAACATTTCGAAGTTTCCGAAACAGGTACGTTTAGAAACGTCACCTCCAAAAAATGGAAACGTCAGCCGAAACGTCGATTGAAATGTCATATATGTATATATATACAAAAATATATTTATAAATAAGTGAATAACACATTATCTTGCAAGGAAGGAGGGAATAACACCTATAGATGACAATTTAGAAGGAAAACCAAGTCTATATTAACTCTCGTAAATGATTACATGATAGTCAAGTTTCAGCGGAATTTCAGCCAAGTTTCGGCTGAATTTCAGCCAAGTTTCGGAGTTTCGAGTATGGGTACGACCCGAAACGTCAGGTTCCTAGAAGTTCCCTGCAACATAGTTTTGAATTGATTATCTTATTTAGGCAAATATCATCTTGTTCATTTTTGCAAGTAAAGTTTTAACTTGTTTCCTTTGCAAATCATTCTATATTGCTTCCTTACATGTTATGGATTTGTGAATGATTATATATTTTGAAAGCATTTCTTGAAAGCATATTTTATATCTTGCATGTGATATCATATCTTGCTAACATCTTGTGTTTGATTGACAGGGTTACTTGTGTTTCAATTTGAAACACTTCATTTTTCTTTAGCAAGTATTATTTATTTTTAAGCAATATTGAAGGCATTGGTTTTATGTATGTTAATCTTTGATTCATGTGTTGATGGTTATATATTTCATTTAATATTGCTCATTATATTTGCTCATAATCTCAAGTAATCCAAATTTGATATCTCCTAGAAACCTCACATCCCCCCGTTTAACTTAGTTTTCCATTTAGGAACCACCCCCCTTAGCTTACCTAGGAGAGAGCTTAAACAGAGAGAGAGTTAGGAATAAGTGACAGCCCCATCTCTTAAATTTGTCGTCAATCACACTTTGTGGGGTTAAGGGCTTTTCTCACTAACTTAGGAGTGTGTGTGAGGCAACAACATTCATTTTGGCACTGTTGCCGGAGACAAGCCCTCTTGTACTTGGAATACGACTAACTTTTGGTTTTTGCATGTTGGATTTTAGAGTTAGATTCTTGTTCAAGTGGCAACTCCACTTATTTCATTTTTTGCAAGGATTTTTGCTTGAAGCCTTCTTCTCGTAGACTTCTTGCTAATCTGCTAAATATGGATCAACTTCCCACGAGTTTCTACAATTTCGTACTGTTGACCAACTATCAATGTTGATGAACGATCATTATGGACCTGTATCCCATTGACTGTCCTAAAATTGCTATGGACTTGACACATTTGACTTGAAGTTGCTAATTTGCCCATAATGTTGCATATCTATCAATTGTAGACCTGTCAATAGATAGATCTTCAAGAATGTGCCACATAAGTTGAGTTCTTCCAAATAATGTATCACTTAGCTCTCCAATTGGACCTTCTTGACTCATGTAATAGTCCAATGTATATGATGCTTCATCATGACCCTTTGCATTTACGAAACCAGGGAGCTTGAGTGTTGAGACCTTTTTATCTGCTTGATCTTCCTACACCTATTTTCTTCTCCAAACTTTCTCGCACCTGCAATCTCGAGCTATGTGCCCATAGTTATGACATTTATAACATTCAATGTTCGGGTTGTACCTATATTCTCGAGCTATATGCCCAAAATTATGACATTTGAAGCATTCAATGTCATCCATGGAAGATTCCATCTAATATCTGCAATCGCGAGCTATATGGCCATAATAATGGCATTTGAAACATTCAATGTTTGGTTTCTCTGGCACGTACTCTTTGTTGTGGAACCTGTCTCATGATCCTGCAATCTTGCTTCTAGGGTTTTGCAGATGATAATTGTACCTGCCAAAAACTTCACAATCCCTAGCCATATGTCCATAGTTAGTGCATAAAAAACAATAACCATTAAATGATTGAGTGCACCTAGATGATTCATACTTCTTCAGAGGCGGTGATCTTTGATAATTGTACTTGTCAACAACTTCACAATCCCTAGCCATATGTCCATAGTTAGTACATGAAAAACAATAACCATTAAACAAACGAACATAATTGGATGATCTTCTATACTCATTCTTCTTCGGAGGCGGTGTCGTAGTCTTTTGTTGTCCTTTATCCCTGATTGCTTTAGCATCATTCCTTGGAGCTGCAACATTCTTAATTTTCTTCGATTTTTCACTTCAATCAGTCTTCTCCTCAATCTAACTTTGCAAAGTCTTGGAGCTTATGTCTTCGTTTTATGATCCTTTTTCTAGGATCCCTTATAACGTGGTCAGGATGGACTTCCAGGGTTGGAGGTAGCTAGGTCACACGTGCAGGTTTACTCCATCAACGGGCCCAGGGGCTTCTAGAAGGGTTTTGAGGAGCTTTTATGAGGTTCGATGGCATTCACTTGACATAATCCATCATCCACATAGCTTGCCTTTCGTTTCGTTGCATTCCGACAACTTTCGGAAAATGAGGTTATTATGGAGCCTAACTCAATTAATTACACTTAAGGTGGCATTCCAGGAGGAATACTTAATGGAACACCTTAGTGTAATAGCTCGTTGGAACGAGAACAAGAAAATCTACAGGATGAGATGGTGGGACATGACTTTCAGTTGTCTAAAGAGGGATGGTGGTCGATTTACCATTTTTCCCAAATTAAAAAGGTATTTTATTTAAAATAAAAGGAGGGAAAAGGTACTAAGTGACTAAAATAATAATAAAATAAAGGTTTCTAGAGGGGTCCATCAAATCTATAAAAGAGAAGGAGGAGACCATTGGAGATATCTTAGAGTTGATTATTTTTCTTGTGGAGAGGTTTGGAGAACCAAGGTTCCCGACTTCAGTCTATAGCCCTAAAACGGAAACCTTCAGGTTTGCTATTGTGTGTTGGACGAAAACCCAACACCATTCACGAGACTTCATCCAAAAGTCGCACAGAGCTTCAGTGTTATCAGCAGTTTGGAGTAAGGATCACACATATCTGCGTCATTTTCAGTTATAGTTTTGGAGGCAGAGTTCAGGGATGCAGCAGATATTTTTGGATGCCACTTTTGTTATGGCTCAGCTATTTTCCAGTTGTATTGGCATGTAAAACCTCATTCCAGTTAATATAATATAGTTGAGTTTATTTCCCATTCCTCCTGTTATTGTGTTGCAACAATTTCATTTGTCTTTGGGTTTATTGATTTATCATTTATTTGTGGCAATAATTATTGTGTTTAATTTTTGCAAATTTGTATGGTGCTCTAAATGGAATTTGTGAAATAAGTTCGCCAATGTAAAACCCCTGGTAATCTTGCCGAAAATAGAAAAAAGAATATTACAGTGTTATCAAAACTGTGCATCCTGCCAGCCTGAGGGTATTTTTATTACAGATCAATTGAGCCAAGTTCATGGGTTATTCTCTAATGAGGATAGGTGCATTTCTTTGGTTGTTACCAAGGTGAGTTGTTTACAAGTTGTTGTTAGAACTAAACTTCATTTGGTGGAGCAAAGATAATTGCCAGGGGCCAAGATTATTGCTAAGACCAAATTTCTACGTTGAGATCAAGCTATTTATTCAGCTTTGGGCCGAGTCCTTAATCAAGCGAGTTGGGCAAAGTTTATTGGCAGGCCAAGTGACGGGGGATCATCAATCCTTTCATTGAGATTCCAATTTGCAAATATTTAGCGTTGTTGTTATGCTCCAGGACTGCATTCAGTATTTTCCTCTAAATACTCTTAGCATCGTCAGTTAGTGCCTTGAATTCATCGGCTAGAAGCAAGGAATAAAAATATTTATTTGGGGATTGAAGCAATGAATTATTTTTTACGTTATCATGAACACCATGTAGAGAAGGGTCAACATTGGGCATCTGCATTTATTGTATGGAGTTGATTATATTCTCTGCAATCGCTCATAGAAAAATTGGTATAATGGCAAAGCTTTGGTGATTGAAATAGGTTACAAACTTAATTAGTTCCTAGTCAATGGAATTGGGAGTTGCCTCTATCAAACTTTTTTCCACGGCAAGATTTCTTTGTGAGACAAGCGAAGCATGATCGGGCTAATTCAGTGGCTTTATTGTCTTAAGGCATAGGCTGCGACTAGCACAGCTATTAAGTCGAAGGTGAGACTGTCGAATTCTATAGATGCCAGTGACTGCACGTGGAGCCGATTGATGGATCTATACAATTCGCCGCGCGTAGTGGTGGCCAAATTTACGTCCATTATTGAGGCCGCGTGAGTATCAAACGTTGTGTTTCTATAGAAACCGACAGTGTCAGGAGATTGTGTGGACTAAAATCTTGAATGCACCAGTTGCACCATAGTCAAGTTCATGCAAGAGTTAATTTTAGCTCGAATCGTCGCCAAGAAGGACGTAATACTTAGCTGAACATTATACTTGGATCGGAGGTTGCGTCAATCTCCCTTGTCGAATCCAAACTGTCGATCACACATGGCGTGTTTCCGTTCAGCGTAATCAATTTTATTAGTTAAATTGACAGAGCATCTTTTGTTGGGGCAATTCAGATTGTAGTTGTTGTAATAGATCGAGAGATAGAGCGTGAGATCGAGCACTGAGGGCGCAAATGTATTAGCTCATGTACGTGTTAATTCAATGCGCATGATAGTTGTGCGTGACGAGATCGTGTTTTGTAGTGAAGAGACCAATCGTCTCCAACCCAATGGTCAGATTGTGGATAGTCCGGTCATGGACTGGTTGATCAGTGGTAGCTTAGACCGCACTCTGGAGTAGTGCAGCACGGAATGTGTGCAATCACAGCAAGCAAATAACAACGACCGCAAATGTGAACTAACCTCATACTGGTGCGTAATGCAATTATGATTGGATGGCAGCATCGTTTGTTTGAATGGAGGACAACGATCTGTGACCTTAAGTGAACACCTATTGCAGACAGTGCAATTAATGTTGAGCATGTTGAAGTTGCTCAGATTTTGTATTGATGTGCTAGTAATTGAGTCATAGGTCGAGGGTCAAAGAGTGAGAAAGTATGCGTGCAAAAAGTGTGACCTCATATCAGAGATGGATATATGTTGTGCATTGGAGCAAGTGGAGCTTCCTCATATACCTTTGTTATGGTGCGTCTTCTCCGCAGGGCATGAGTCTGTGCACATACAAAAGACCAATTAGACTAAAGACTGAGTTTTGAGCTATCAAGGGTCGAGTTCATTACAAATTTCAGCGACTAGGGTATCATCTTAATCAGAGATTGTGTGGCTACCCGGAGGAGATAATCTTCACTCTAACTCAAAGTCTACACATTGTTGGTGTTGCGACCATTTTCTGGGCTGAATGCACCTCAGAAATCAAGTTGTGTAACCAAGGACTAAATAGTTGTGTTCTCTTGGAAGAATATTGGTATTCAGAGAGTTGCTTTGCGGAAGGAAATATCCCAGGTTCCCCTGTTCCTATTGCTCTTTGTATGTATTCTTGTTAAGTGATTTATAAGTTGTTTGTGCTCATATTTATGGTCCCTAATACATGTATCAGCATTGTAAATTTTCCTGAGTCCTTTGTATACCAGTCAAAAATACTTTGAGACTCTCTTATGGCATGTAACAGTCATTGTATATGTGTATTGAATTAAATCATTAAGAAATTGACACCTACAGCAACCTACATCTCTAAATTTGTAGTAGATTTGTTGAGCACAGCCTTCAAAGGGCAGATTATCCTGAGTGTCAGGGCTGATATGCTAGAATTAGCCAGTCTTATGTTAAGTTGACCATCACAGTGAATGTGTGGTTGAGTTACTTTTTATGTTGTTGTCCATGTAGCTGAGTATGTATGTCAGTAAGGTTGGGTCACTAAGTTGACAACAAAAAACATTTGAGAGTATGATGACTTAAGGGGTTTAACATTATATATGCATCACAGAATTAGCACAATTGTGGGTCCAAGCACTATCATATTTGTATTGTCCCTGTTGTAATATTGGTTAGTCCTGTGTCATATTTACTGCTATATTTTAACAATAATGGTTGAATGAGGGTTTGATTTGTATGTCTTAATGCCATGTATATTGATGCTAAAGCCACAATAGAGATCAAATTGATTGTATGTTGATGTCTTGTTGTTCTTGAATGATGGAGTACTTTAAGCACCTCTTAAATCAACACAACACATCAACGGGTTGCAATCTGGACCAAAGATCAAAACAAAACAACAGAGCCTTCTCAAAGGGTGTCTATGTCATTCTTCAGAAAGAACAACCAAGAGATGTGCAGAAGGGGCAAGAAATAGGACACAAAATCTTTGCACTTGGGATAGATTTGAAACACATGAGGGTCACAGTGAAAGCCCTTTTCAAACTAGATGAACTGGATGCACTCCTTTTCAAAGAGAACTAGTTAGAGGGGAAGAAACTAATTCGAGTTCTAAAACCAGCGAAGGTTGCTCTCATACAACACAAGTTCTTGGAGGAACCTTGTGAAGGTATCAGACTTCCAGTTGCATCCTGTCTTAGTAACATTATGAAATTGACCGCACCTATACCTCCTTACAATAATGATGTTATGAGGAGAGTTTTCATATTGATAATAGAGACCTTTCACGACTTGGATAACGCCGTGGGTCTTACCTTTGGGAAAAAACTCCAGATTTTGGAAGATATGGCCAAGCTTTGAATCTATGACATCATGTTTGATCTAGAGTGTGATGACCTGATTTTTCAAATGTTCCAATACTTCATCAGAATTAGGAAATATCATCCAGACACGGTCAAAGCACATATGCAGTCGATCTCCTCTTCAATTATGGGAAACCATGATGCCATCTGCAAGAGGTTACAGTCTAAGTTGTTGGCCATTTGGAGAAAGGAACAGGTGGTCTCGCCTGTTGCTTATGAGCTAGTTGAAAGGTTGGTTGAGCAAAACATTAGATTGTTCCGAAGACAGTTGACCAGGCAAGAGTTGCTCAGGATTGGTGGGCCATCTAGCAAGAATGAGTTAAGGTGGAAGGGTCTTTGCTTCACCTACAAGGAACCTTAGGGACCTGACTACTCATGCAAGATTGACACAGAGGAGATGGTAGAGGTAGATCAAGAGGAGGTTCGTTCTGACTTTCTGGATGAGGATTCTTTGTTTATAGTTGAGTCCATGGGTTCTTGTGGGGATGCCTCTAAGGAGCACGAACAGTCATGTAGAGTTGATGACAGTAGCACAGATATGCATCCATGTGTGGTAGAGGAGTATGATGAGCAGTCGATTGTTCCCACAAGGGACGGAGATCGGGGAGCAGATAAGCAACTGATGTTTCAACTTCCAGCTTAGAGAGCACATAGAGGAGCATGAATCAAACGATACGCACAGTGTGCAGGATGGGTCATTTTTGGAGGGTCATCTAGTGGCTCATGTCGAGCCCACGTTGCGGGAGCATGAGTAATCATCCTTTCGTCCAGCCATTGGAGAGGAGCAGACAGATGTACAGACAACCAACAAGGTTGTAGTACTTGTAGACACTAGTTGTCAGGAGGTGCTAGAGCCTGACAGGATAGTTTTGCAGGAGTTTGGTACACTGGAGGAGCGTGGAGTTTCCAATCAGATGAGGGAGGATCATTTGGAGATGGTGGTGCATTCGTCTTTGGGCCGACCCATTGAAGAAGTGCATAGAGGTGCAATGGTAGTTGACAGCGTTGCAGTACTTCTAGGCAGCAGCCCTCTCTAGGGGTACATAGACAAGGCTTGCAACACCGGTTATCCATTTTTGTCCATTACAGAAAGGGAGGCAGGGTTCCTTGGACGAATCTTGTTGATTAACCGGGCGAGCAGCATGGTTTGAGCATGGACCAACATCATCATAGTAGACTTGTTCCACAAGCAAGAGACCATGCATTCGATCCTTCCCAAAGGTTGGGATTGGCAAGAGATCGTGAGTTGGTATCCTATTGATGGGGGATCATTCCTAGCAAGGAGCATAATACCGTTGGGACCCTTAGATATAAGGGACGCTACATGCTCCAGACGGCAATGGGATGTTGGTCGACAATTTATCAGCATACCAGTTGCACTCGGCCTGCATCAGCATAGTGGGGTTGACCTTGGTTTATGCCAAAGGATTGGACTAGATTGAGGTGATGAGTTGGTATTCTACTAGTGGAGCGACATCTATGGCCAAAGATAGAGCACAATCAAATTCATGGGGTATGGGTGATGATGATTGGCCATGGTGGTATTGGGATCCACAAGGATCTGTCAAGGGCAGGACTAGTCTAAGTTTAGTCTGGGATTTGGGCATTGAGGAATTTGTTCATGGTTGGGTGGCATGGAAGCATGGTATCACGCAATGGTCTCTATGAGACCCGAGTATTGGATCTTATGAATTTTTCACTATTGCAACTACTGGAAATTATTCTTCTAACTCAAAAATTAATTATGCAGTTTATTTGATACGGCAAATAACAAATAAAATCATAGTTGCAATTTTCACCATAAAAATACTGCGAAAAGTAAAATACTGGAAACTGAGAAATTCTAGCACACACACAATAATTTCAACACAGTTATTTTTGGACAATTGTCCCCGAAAAAACTCAACTTGGGAAAATCGGTGCAGCAAATGAGGGTTTTATTATTAATATTCAACAGCAATTCTGAGTACAATGATTTAGATGCCCAGCTGGCAATCTAATCTGAGGAAAACACTGGCAAAACTATTGTGAGAATTTTCTCACCCCACAGCTATTTTCTGCCTCCGAAATAGCTTCCCCACCCTCTGTGTTGAGCTCCCTGGGTCACCCTCTGCGCAAAGCCTACGTTGGCCCTCCGAAGATTTTAGCCTTCCTTCCTTCGACTCTTCTGGGAGCTGGAAATCTTCCTCTCAGAGTGCTACTGCTCTCCTCTTCCACCTGCTACTCACCCTTTGGCCCTATCTTCTCTGTTGAGTTGTTGCTACTGAGAAAATCAAACTGCCTGGGCAACTGAATATCTGCACTGGATGATCACCATCACCACATCGACTTTTTTTTATAATCCATTGTTAGAGCACCAACGGCCAAGATTAAAACTTAATCAATGGCTAGGATCATTTCTAGATCGAATCATGTGAGTGTCTAAATGATTCACGCCTTATCTCAATTAATATTGTTAATTAACCATATTCCCTAAGTTTAGACTTAGGAAATATTTAAAAATTGGTTAATAATCTAATTGAGAAACTTCGAGGCGGAATTTCCAGAAACGATTTCTGGGTTTTGGAGATCTCATGTATTTTAGCCTCTCCACAAAACTTCGTGGCTAGAACACATCTGATGCTACAAAAACAAATGCTCCCTCTTAGCGAGGAATGTGTTCTAGTGCCACTACACACCCTGTAGCAGCATCGTGTCTCTATCTCATCTCCTGTCACGTTGTTGATGTTTGGCCATACTTCCCACCAACCACTGCGCAACTTTGATATATGTTGCATCTGTGTTGTTGTTGACACTGCCATACTGTTGCCAACACTGCAACTCCCTCTCATTTGTTGTTGTTGCAACTGCAACATCCAAAATAGCCTATCCATGCTACTGAAACGGATTCTCCACCATACCCATTTGTTCTCTGAAATAGACAAACTTAGCTCTCCCTAGAGCTTTCATGAGTATACCTGCAACCTGCTCTTCTGTGGGAACATATTGTAGCTGGACTGCTCCTCGCTGTACACAATCTCTGATGAAGTGACATTGAATATTGATGTGCTTCGACCTATCATGAAAAATTGGATTCTCAAAGAGCTTTATGCAACTCTGATTATCACAATAGACATTGATCACCTCCATCCTTTGCATGAACAAGCTTACTAGCAGCTTTCAAAGCCATATAGCTTCACACATAGTTGTGCTAGCTGCCATATACTGTACTTCTGTAGAGCTCAGTGCTACTGACTTCTGCTTCCTGCTACACTAAGAAACCATCCCTGATCCAACACTGGAGCAGTACCTGGAGGTACTTTTCCTGTCCACTGAATTACTTGCCCAATCTGCAACTATGTATCCACAAAGTTTGACATCATTCTCTCGAGTATATTTCAACCCATACTCGACTGTGCCACGAATATACCTCAAAATATGCCTCGTTGCTGCCCAATGTACCCTTTTCGGTTCCACCATGAACTGATTAAGGGTATTGACGACAAAGAAAATATTTGGCCTAGTGCTGACCTGATACATGAGAGACCCAATGAGTTGTCTATACAAGGTGGGGTCGACATACTTGTCATCTGATGCGTTTATCTTCTTCCAATTGGTAATCATAGGCGTAGACATGGGTCTGCAGTCCTGCATTCTGAACCTTTTTGGAATATTTGTAGCATATCTTCCTTGCCAAAGGAAGATTTCCCCATCTTTTTGCCACACCTCCAAACCCTAGGAAATAGTGCATCAACCCCAAATCCTTCATGTCGAATTTTGCTACCAAGTTCCACTTGCATTCCTCTATGAGCCCTAATGATCCTGTCAAAAAGAGATCATCCACAAAAAAAACTAAAATGAGCGGCTCATCCTCTACCATCGAAGTATTCATGGAGATATGAATTTATTTGTGTTATGGGACAATTTGTCAAGGTCGGCTAGCAACTAAACTGCCCCCACTTGTGCTCCATGTTTTGGTATAATACAAGTGCTTTGCAAGTCATTTGAACACACAACTCTCTTGAGATTTCTTCTTCTCCACCTGTTTTGGGTTTTTAGTAGAAAGAAGAATCTCAAAGAGAAAAATGCAGGTCTAGAAGGAGACCCTATACGCAGCAAAAGAAGGATGCCCTAGCCGCTGTCATAATGAAGCCTAGCTGCAGGTCTTGTGAAGGTTTGGCCGCAGTTCAAAGGGAGATTTGTCCATTGTTTAAGGGAGCTTCAATAGCCCTAATCTTAGAGCCATAGCCGCAGTCTATTCATAGGCTAACTCAGTCCTATCATGCCCTAAACGCAGGTCATATCAAGCCCTAGCTAAACGCAGTCCATACGTTGTTTTGGAAAGGTTTGAGACAGCCCTTAGACGCAGAAAAAGGGATGCCCTGGCCGCAGTAAAGAGACTCATATACACAGCCTAAAAGGGCTCCTATACGTTGCCCATAATTGTTCCTATACGCTGCCCATAACTATTCCTATACGCTTAACTGCTCCTATACGCTGCCCTAATCTATACACAGCAAGGCATCCCTAACCACAACAAGAGAAGAGCCCTAGTGACAGCGTGAAGTTTGGGTGTTGGCAAGTGTTGTTAGTTAGGCATTTGGATGCCACAGCTGTGGTAGGGAGATAGGTAAAAGCGTTGGGCCTTAAACTACCTCAAAGGGGCAGCATGGAGGGCAGCATCTTTGTGGAAGACAACAGCAGTCATTAAGTGCAATTCTGGGCCAGTTTTGATGGGCTGTTAGGGACTGTGGTTAGTACCCTAACCAGTCCCAGAATTGCAGCAGTGCACAGTAAGTACAGCAGCATAATGATGTGATAGGTGGCAGCATGATGAAGGCAACATGGTGCAATTTGGTGCAGCAATGGGACAACATGGTAATGATGGACATATAGCAACAGCAAGAATGTATTGCAGCAGCAGGATGATGAGGTATTACAACACGCATTTGGGTGCAACATAGTGCAATAAAGAGCTCAGCATAGTGCAGCATGAGGAGATGCAGTACAGTGATGGGTACAGTCATGATTAGTGAAGCATGATGAGATGCAGCATAGTGATGATGGGTGTAGCATGGTCCAGCACAGTGAGGTGCAGCATGATGAGGTGCAGCACAATGATAGGTGCAGCATGGTGATGGAGTCACCTTGGAGAATCAGTTGAAGCAGCATGTCTTCAACTAAGTTCAGCTACCTCGTGTATCATCTTCTTAGAGATGATCTATGCTCTTATTTAGATAAGTCAAAGTGTTGACTTCTGTTAAATATGTATTATCTCTCTCTCTCTACTGAACTATTGAAGAACATATAAGAAGAATTGATCAAGGGTTTCCCCACATTGGGGTTTGTCCCTGGCTAGCGCCACATCTTGTGTCCTCTTGTCTTGGCTTGTCTTCTGCAATTCATGTTTATGTTCTATCTGCAATTTACTATTATGCTGATGTGATTGCTAATCTGGAAAAGGTATTGAGCTAACAGTGAAAATTGAAATAAATTGCTCTAAGCAAAGAACATACCTAAAATTAACAGTTGGGGATGCCTTTAACCCTAAGTTGCACGAAGCACTGAAACGTTTCGAAGTCTCTAAAACGGGTACGTTTAGAAACGTCACCTCCAAAAAATGGAAATGTTGGTCGAAACGTTGATTGAAACGTCATATATGTATATATATACAAAAAGAAATTTATAAATAAGTGAATAACACAATATCTTGCAAGAGAAGAGGGAATAAGACCCATAGATGATAATTTAGAAGGAAAACCAATCTATATTAACTCTCGTAAATGATTACATGATGGTCGAGTTTTGGCCAAGTTTCAGCCATGTTTCGAAATTTCAGGTACGGGTACAGCCCGAAACGTCAAGTTCCTAAAAGTTTCGTGCAATAGAACTTTTAAAATTTGACTAAGAGAGGATATTATCTTGTAATGAATATGCCCATATCTTCTATGCCAAAGTTTATTAAGGTAGATCCCCAAGTGAACTAGGGCCTGAGGAGATGGTGTTATAACTTTATAAAGTCTTCCTTCACAAACTCCAATAACCTTATCCTTTTCTATACTTGAATCCTTTCCCCAAACCAAAACCTTTCCATCTACAAAAGCAACCCTGTCTCCTTTATCTTCTAAACAAGAAATGGAAAGTAAATTCTTTTTCAAACCTGGGACAAAGGATGTTGTTGAGGTGTAGCTTTGCTCCACTTTCCAGCTTCAATGATGTAGATCCAAGGCCCTTGAGAGCATTGTTGTTGTTGTCTCCTAGCTCCACTGCATGCGATGATCGTTCCCTTGATAGAGTATGAAGTTGTCCACTTTCTCCCGTCATATGTCATGAGGCTCCACTATCAATGATCCATGTGTTGTCATCATCAAGTGTACCTGTAAGTGCAGCCAAGAATCCTTCACTCTTGACTCAATAGATAGATTGTAGTCTGTAGATGATCCTTCTAATTCAGCTTCCTGCAATTCTCATGATATTGAGTCCCATCTTCAAGTAACTTGTCATTGAGGGAGTAACCTTTTCTTCCAAGATTGTTTTTCCCTTCTTCAAATGATATCCAACAAAATGATCTTCATCCTTCTTCCACCTTAGCTTTGATACCATGTTGAGAAATCAATGCTTATAGTGATTAGGGTTTGATTCCTCTTTGTTGATAATTACTTGTGAGTCATGTTGGCTTCTTTTACTTCTTTATTAGTTTATCTTTCATCAAGCAATTATCAAATTAAATGTATATGAAGACCAAAGGAACAAGAGACACAAGATGTAGGCACTCAGCCAGGGGAAAACCCCTCCAAGGGGAAAACCCAGTCTACCTCTTCCACTAGAAGATTCAAATCAAGATGAGACAATCCAATATCCTTTAGACCTAGACAAAGACCTCCTGCAATCACCAGGTCAGCCCTTCCTTCTTGTAGATGAACCCTGCCAAAGTCTCCAAGTGTCAGCTTCCCAATTGCAACTACAATCCAAAATTTCGACCCCTAGCTACAAATTTTCGGCCCCCAGCAACAAAATTTTGGACATGCAGTAGATTTAGAATTTTGACCCTAGCAACAACCCAACAACCTCGCTCGTGTGAGAGATAGATAGCCTAAGAACTAATTTTAGGTCTTCCTAGCTTCTTCCTTCCTTCTCCAGCTACTTCGCTCTTCTTTTTTGCTTCTTCTTCTTGTAGATCGAACTTCATGAGTGAGTGCTCCAAATAGGTCAAGTTGCCTCTCTATATATAGCCTTTAAGCTGGGTTGAATTGCCCTAATCCAGACCGACTTCATGAGGACAGGGACGACTTGGTGTGGAGGTGACAAATAACCTTTTTTACTCAAAAATAATTATTTTTAAATGATACAAAAGCCCAAGAAGGGTCTAATAAAAATGATAATGACTCTAATGACTCAAGATAAAATCTAGAAGCCTTCAAAGGAGGTTTTGATGTAGAAAAAATTGACCCAAGCATGACCATGCTTTAATAAGTCATTTTCTTATAATAAAATTTATTTTGACAAATACAATTATGAAGACTGACACTAGTTATATTCTTCAACATGGTTATCCACAAGCAACTTTACAAGGCCTCTCTAGGCCTAGTTCCATTCAACTTATTGCCTCTTCTTTCATCATATCTCAGTGGTTGGAGGTGCTAAGCACTAGGAAAACTCCCCCATACTTGAGTCAAATGGTGGTATATCTATCAAACATCAGAGTTCCTCCTACACTATTGGGAGACACCTCAACTCTAAGAGATTTTGGACTTATAGCTACTCACTTCATAGTATTACCCCTCAATCTGCTCAAGCAGCCAAACCTCCAACTTCGTATTCTTCCCCTTGACCTTAGAGGGTGGAGACTGATTATTTCACTCTAGAGCTCCTCCCAACATTGTACAACAAGGACCCCTCAATGTTGAGAACTATCTGGATAATATAACCAAAGTTTTCATTAATTCCTTCACATTGATAAACAAGGAGGCAAGGATACCTCTTCTTCGTCCTCCATATCTACTTTTATTATTAGTTTTACTATTAATGTTAAGTTAGGGCCTTATGCATATTAGGGGCTTTCACGTCTATTTTTGCCTAGCTCATGCTCTTCTTGTTCATGTGTGTAGCTCAAGCAAGTACTTCTACACAGCCCTGAGTATCTAGGCATGTGGAGTCACCTAATAGACCCTTAATCTTAGCAATTACTTAGAAATTTTTTCTTGTATAAGACAAAAGTGAGTTAATCTAATGAAATGCAAAGGTTTTTGCATTAATGAATTAGATGAATCTCAACCATTTATCTCAAGTGATGTTGAGATCTAATCTCAACCGTCAATCATTTTGGAGATTAGGGTTGTGGATTTGGTCAACAACTCAAGCTTATAAAACAAAGGTTAGGCTAAGGGAGAAGACAAATTGAGTGAGCACAAGACATTGAGAGGAGGATGTCTCAGTGATTGGGTGGAGGACTTCCATTCAAATGTGCCAAGTTCGAGGAAGGTGCAAGGAGCAGCAAAAGAGATCCAGATCAGCCAAGTAGGGTTTGATCAACTGGTTCAGATCTAAGTTCTCGTTGTGTGCATTTTCCTTGGTGGGCCATTATCCAATGGAAGGGAGCCCTTGTAGGTTCTTAATGATTAATGAAGAACCAATTGGAAGGGCAGAAATATGTATGTGATTGTGTGATTGGTGTATTTAATTTGCTTCAGCTGATTATTTTGTTTTTGTTAAAACTCTAGCGGTGTTACTATTCAGTAGATTTGTATAATCTGCTGTGAAGCAATTAACATGTGCTAGGGTTAGAAATTTAACCATTTTTGTGTCACGTGTGTGCATGCGTAACACTAGTAAAATAAAGTGAAACAAAAGACATTTTATTTTTCAAATAGAATCATGTCAAAAAAACACAACTACTAAAAACCAGCATAGATCCACATCTTGCATTGTCCAAAGGGATCAAATAAACAAAGCAAGGTGCAAAGCTGAATCTTTATTTATCCAGTAGAACATGATGGTAGATAACGATTAAGATTTGCAATTTGAGCTTTCCTATCCCCTTGGTGGTTAATATATGTGAGATTAAGATGGATGTTAACGCGGTTAACATGAATCTATGCTTATTAGTGTCAAGATGGCAGTGGGAATGAGAATAGGAATAGGAATGAGAAATAGGTCAACGGGACAGATTTTCGGTAAGCTAACATTATAAAGCCTATATACTCAGAGTTGAAAATCAGAAAGAGAGTTTTGCACGTGCTTCTTGAAAGAGGAAAACGCCCGATCCATTTCTTTCCGATTAAGGTTTTCAGTTCGGTTAAAGTTTTTGTGGAGGAGACTTAGTTGAGTCCTAATGTGCAATTCTCGTCTTCATCACCGTTTACATTAAAGTTTACTGCAACAAATTCAATAACATTTATTTGCTGCTGCTCATTATTCATCCAATTGTAGCCCTTACTGACAGATTAAAAGTAAATAACTCTGAGTTCAAATGCGCTAGGTTCATTGCAGCATAAAAAGCTTGGTTAAAGATAAGCTCGGTTACTCTTAGCTTACCAGCTAGTAACATCGTAAACCTTGCCCCATATTATGAGCCAGCAATCGTTCGGAGTGTTGTGCTTGCTCACCGCCTCCATGCTGTATCTTTTCAAGCTTAGCTCGCCATTAGACGGCAGAGTTTCCTCGGAATCCAGCGAAGGCGGCTCCATTTAATGTTTCCGGAGCTGCAACGAGAATATTTTCACAATTTCAGCTCAGGAAATGTCGCAAAGAGGTTCGAACTCGAGACTTCCACTGCGATACTAAAATACATGTTCTTGCATTGCTGTAAACATGCTAAAGAAAATATAAATGATGAAAAAAACAAAAACAAAAACAAAAAAACATTTAATACTAAATAATAGTGAAAAGATCTGCATTACATGAAATGTAATATATTTTCTGGCAATGCCGCCACAGTGAAAAATACGAAGTATGCTAATGCAACATGAAAAAGCTGCAGAGCACGGGAAATGTATTTTACTGAAAGCTTTTCAGAGTCGTCTTACATTTCTGCCGTGAACGGCTACGGGTGAGTATCAAGCTAGAGGTAAGATAAGCCAAAGCTCTTCGTGCTTCTTCTTATCTTTCAAGTTTGTCAGCCAACCACTAATGCAGTTGCAGTGAATCCATGAACGGCGCTCACATGAAAGCCCTCCTGTGAACCACGCGGGGAGGGCGCATGGAAACTTGCAGCAGAGAGAGCCACACTAGGCTTTATGTTATCCTCCAGGAACGTTCAGATACTTCAGGGACAGCAGTTAAAACTGCATGCGAAAAAAGCTTATGCCACTTGCAGGACTGCTCCTCTCTGGTTCACTGTTCAGGCAAACTTGCTGGCAAGGTTCCCACCGCTTCCAGGGGCTACGTGGACGATGTGTGATGTGAATGGAGTGAGAAGTGGCCCTATAACGCTGATTCTGGGTGGTCCACTTGCAATCTGTCCATAAAAAATATCTAACGAGGGACAGCTAAATAAAAATATCTAACGAGGACAGCTACGTGAGCCCTAGTTCACAAGTAAAGTAGGTGAACAGAGGAAACCATATTCGAATTATGTATATTTTCGGGATAAATGTTTATGATAACGACCAACGCCCATAGGTTAATCACCATATTTTGATTCTGTATATTCGGGATCAATGTTTATGATGACGACCAACGACCATGGTTAAACTCATTTCTCCACAAATTGGGAGACGGTATGTTACAGTCAAACCAGTGGGGGAGGATTTATGATTTTTTTAACTCAGGTTACACTTGGCTTTTAGCCACACAACAATTTTTAGGTTACGAAAATGTTCTCCACGTGGTGTTCCTCCGTCAGTGCCTTACAATCCAATATACTGGTTCGTTACACAAATTCATGGGGAGTGTTTTGTTTTTTTATTCTTTCCCTCCTATTTATTTTTTTATCGTACGCGAGCAGTGTTTCTTTTTTTTTCTTTCCCTTTTAATTTTATTTTTATTTTTTTATTTTTCAGTGGAGGTTTGAAATTGTGGGAGTTCGGTGTACATCCTTCAAAGTCGTCGGGAATGATTTTAAAGTCGATGGAGTGTCCATTTTTAATATCGTTGACGCATTTTTTTTTTGTTATTTATTTTTTATTTTGTTTACAGTGGGAGATTTTTATTATCGGTGACGCATTTTTTTTTTGTTATTTGTGGGAGTTCGGTGGACGATTTTAAAGCCGATGGAGTCTCCATTTTTATTATCGGTGACGCATTTTTCTTTTTTCTTTTTTGTTATTTATTTTTTATTTTGTTTTCAGTGTGAGATTTTGATCATCGGTGACGCATTTTTCTTTTTCCTTTTTTGTTATTTATATTTTATTTTGTTCTCAGTGGGAGGTTTGAACTTGTGGAAGTTCAGTGTATATCTTTCAAAGTTGTCGGGGATGATTTTAAAGTCGATGGAGGATCCATTTTTATTATCGGGTAGGCGGTAACGCATTTTATTTGTGTGTTTACTTTTAATTAGTTTTATGTTTTGTACTTAAAAATTAAAATATTATATTAAAATTAAGATTAGAGTATTTAATTTTATTTTTTTATTGATAATTTAATTTATTTATATGTATTTTTATTGTGCTATTATTGTATTTTGTAATATTGTATGGTGATGTATAGTAATCATCATTATTTTATTTTTTCAAGGTATGAACGTTTTAGTTCAATTGTACTAGTAGATTTCACAAATAGAATGTCTATTTTTAGGAACTCCCTGGGCCACAATATAGTTGTTGACGAAGCACTGTTTGTTCAAGCCGCCACAGGAGTAGAGGGAAAGGTCACAAGCAACATTCTTGCCAACGATAAATGCTCTTTTGCATATGCTCGTACTCCTGCTCGAATTCTGAGGATAGTATACTCCTCTTGGTAATTAATCATGTCCCATAGGATTCTACCCTCATGGTGTTGTGGGACGTTTTGTGCACGGTTACCTCCCACCCTCCATAACAGTGCAATAATTTTAGCTCGTGTAACATATTATTGATTTAGTGTTAAAGTTGATTTATATGGTAGTTTATTGGGCTAGGTTGAATGATGGATATCTTGCACTAGAAAGCATTTACTCATTAATATTGGGGCATTTTCCAAATTCAAAACTCAATTAACTTGTCTGGCGTGTTTGTGGGCAGTTGCATTAGGCTCAAGAGTATAGGGGCAATGCCTCTAACTCGACCATGAGCATCTCACTTTTGTAAATCCATGTTAATAGTATTGTACAGTTTAAACTATCAATATATTTAGATTAGTGAGATTATCAAAATTGATTAGTTCAACCTCATTTAAATTGGACTTAGACAACATCCATCCTCGCCAATCTACTTCTAAAAATAGAGGATTCAATTATCCTCATTTTTCTTAGAGATGGCCACTAGGACCACATCATTTAAAGAGTAGGATAATTGGCTTGGTTCTATTCCTATTTGGCTTTGTTGAAATTTAGTGATTTAAATTTTGTTGAAATCATCTACAAAATTGTCAAAATCATTGATTTTGATTGCAAAAAATGGATTTAACAATACAAAATATCCTTATTACAATAGGATCATGCAATGTATACACCTAAGTTGCAATTCCATAAAAAAAAAGTAGTTTTTCTCTCATTCCTATCTAAAATCTCAAGTTTGACTTCCTTTAGAGAGACACTAAATGAAATAGGGTGAAATTGTTAGGTTGTTGTCCTATTCCATTTGATCAAGACTTTTTGTATATATCTATGTACCATTTTCACTTGTTAATGTCGAAAATTAATCTTTTCAATGAATGTTTATTGTATTCTTTGTGAGGTTGAACTCAATACAATAATTCTTGAAACTTGTGCCTTAAGGATTCTACACACCATTTCAATCCTTCCCTATGTAGCTTATCCTTTTATGTTGACAATGCTTCAATCATTTCCTATGTAGATAATACTTTTGTATCAACAATAAATGTATAGTCAAACAATATTGGTCTTAGAGTTCTTTATGGTTTGGATAGTTTTTGGTCAATGTTTTATTGTTGTTATAGGTATGTGATGATAATCTTGCACCCAAGGCATCAAGTTCATCAATGCACTCTATTTTCTAGTAAATTTGCCATGACTCTCATTGAAATCTAACCAAAATCAACCACTTATTCCCTTTTGTTTCTTACATCATCGAAAACTTTCATTGTGTTTAATTACCCTTCAAAGCAGTTTTACCCCTCACATTAATTATATCACGACTAGCATGGTTTCTTTAGTTTAACATGCCCAATGCTAAATAACTTAGCTAATATTATGAGAGATTGAAAAATATTTTTGTGTTGTTAAGGTCTTGATTCTAACATTAACCTAGTTCATTTGGATCAAAGGATAGACCATTAAGTATTATCCATTGGTATCAGCTCAAACACTTTATTCTACGGGTCTCTACAAACTTTCTTGGGACTTGTGCAACACTAAATATGTTCAACAAATTAAGGGGAGTTCAATGCTTATTTAGATATGTATTGAGTACTAGAATCATGGGGATTATATATTTCCACTTGCTCACTTTTTGACACACTCATCGAGATTATAGAAGAACATAAACACTTTGCATGAGTATGTGGTATAGCAAGTTGCAAACCTATTTTGATGTTGAGAACATCAATAATGAAGTGAAGATGAAGCTCACAACCACAAAGAAGTCCCTGACCACCAAAGCTTAGTAGGAAGTGCACAATCAGTAGATTAGTGAGTGTATCACTACATGAGGTAGCTTTGTACATGTGATGCACGACAATTTCTTTCCATTGAAACATTGATAATTAATACATGAAGTGGCAACTAGTGCACCATTTTCATGATCATTTTGTGCTGGTGCAATGATACCCCTATTACAACATAGCATAATAAGGAAAATGGGATATAAATCCTATCACACAGTTCCATTAATTGCAATGACATGCAAAAGGCATATGAATATAAATATTTATACAGCCAATGAGTCTCAAATCTCTTCATCAATTTGCTAACTTTGGTAGGATTTTCCCATGTGGAATGTTCATTCCTTGTGACATAATCCTTACATCTATTACATGTGTTCATACACCTCTTACATGTTTTCTTACACCTCATAAACATTCCCTTATACTTCTCATACACTTCATATTTGTTAGGGTTCAACCCTAACCCCTTTATTTATGTAATAAGCCCAAGGGGCCAAGTCAGAGTCATAGTTAGTTAAAGAGTCAATAAAGCCCACGTTATAGAAAAGGGACCACAATTAGTTGTACATAGGTCATAATTAATAAATAAAGTGGTTAACTTGTGTTATGCAAGGGACCACTAGTAGTTATGGTTTTGCAATTAATTTAGCTATAAATAGTCTTAGTTAGTAAAGGAAAATATCATCGAGTCTTATTGTAATTGAACTCTGCATTGTTGGAGGTTGCCCCCTCGAAGAGGCAAGTGAATGTTGAATCTGCTTCTAAATAATAAAATACTTCGTAGTTTTTCTCATTTCATGTGATAATTTTGTGTTTTGGGCTATATTTCTTCGTATTTCTGGTATTTTGTATTTCTCGTAGGTTAAGTGTATAACAAGTGGTATCAGATTACTTTCTAGGGCCAGCGGTACCTCCAATTTTCGCAGATTTTTTTGTTAGGCTAGAGATGTGTTATGGCGTCTTTAAACCATGGGATCTTTCGTTGAGTGCATAAACTGGCGGATTTGGGGAGGCATGCACACAAGAACTACAATAGGTTGTCATGCCTGTTGGACTCCCCTGTATCCCCTGTGGGTACCCCTTTGAGTAGTAGCGCATTAAACAGAATTGCACACGGACTGCACTTCCACGTACCCTTGGGTATATCAGAAGCCCCATACGATGACCTAAAACATAACCTTAGATAAATCGTCGACCGTCTTACTACTACAGTACACTGAGAACAACACTTGGGGAGATTACTTGCACATACAATAGGGTAGTCGGGTAGTACAACTAAGGGTACGGTTGTTCCTCCTTAGTTGGCACCCTGAAAGATTAGGTAGAGTAATATTGTTGGACCCCTGCTTATATGGTGATTTGTAGCACCTGACACTCCTTTGTGACCATAGTTCCATCCACTATCTGAAGATTGCCCTCTACATTGTCTTCCATATCAAATCCAGTAGATGGGATTCTGTCGCTGTCATAAAACTTAGATTCAGTAGTTGGGGTTTTCACAACACAAATCAGACTCTTTGCGTAGTGAGGGTTTTGTTCGCCATAGTCTAGATCAGATTGTCGCAGCACATTCTGCGGTACCAAGACCTTGGGGTTTATGTCACTACAATCCAAGCCTGATTTTCGCTAGACATTGAGCAGTATCAATCTTTCTGGAATTCGGTCACTGCAGCATTGATTAGCGGGGAGTAAAAAAAAAAAAAAAAAATTGAGACCCTCCCAGGACACTTGCAAGAGACTTAGTCCATAAGCTTCAGGACGACGAAATGGTCGCAGTGGTACCATTCACTTATAAGCCCCCAATTTTTTGGCGGTCCCAAATTTTTTCCAACACGGCTTCAAGTGATCCATGTCATTAGACTCCCGAGCTTGCCCTCTTTCTAAGCAGACTACTCTTAAGTAAGCTCCAAAGTTTGACCAAGTTGGTGTATGCTAGGTACCAGATCTCAAGTTATGGTTGCGGAAAGGGAAGCCGAGATGGTCAACGACCTTGAGAAAACATTTGAGGTGTTCAAAGAGAATATTACCAAACAGATCTCACAACTAGGAGCCCTTATAACAACGACTCATAGGGAGGAGCCTAGTGTTGATGCACACATAAAAGGAGAATACATCCATCACATTCACTTCCATGGAAATTAGGACTCGTCCAACCACCAGATACCCAAGTTGGACACGTACAAATTTGATGGCTCTAACCCTGTAGTATGGGTAGCACAAATGGAACAATATTTATCCCTTAATGATGCAAAGATGGAACTAAACTACATGTGGGAGCCCTTTACTTGGACCAAGAGAGATGGCAGTGGTGGCAGTGGCATCAGAAATGTTATCTAGGGATAACAACTTGGAACATGTTCTCAAAATCCATATGTGATCACTTTGACCGGAATCTAATTTTTTGGGTCATCTCACTAAACTCCAACAAACAGGTACACTAAAGGACTACATTGCAACCTTTGAACAATTGTCCATCAAAACTAACAGTCTATGAGATGACTTCTACTTGGAATGTTTCATCAGTGGCCTAAAAGAAGCCATCCAAGCCCATGTCTGGATGCACCACCCAGGTACTTGGTTGGACGCATGTTGCAATGCCTTAGATGTGGAAATCACCTTAAATTCCTAGTATAATCATCCAAATTTCATCGCAAAGGTATGTCCCACGCAGGCTCAAGGCCCCACCCAAACACTTAAGGTTCAAAAGGTGTCACCAACGGAAATGGTCGAAAGAAGGTAACAAGGATTGTGCTACTTTTGTGATGACAAGTACTCCCCCAGACATAAATGCAAGGAACCAACATTCTTTCAAATTGATGCCACTAATAACAACTCAACAGAGGAAGCTCCATCCCTTAAGGTGCCTAAGGAAGAAGCGGGGGAAACCCAAACCAACAATGATCTCATAGTTATGCCCAATGATTAGGGAATATTACTACATGCCTTAGCTGGCCTTTCTTCACCTCACACTCTCAAAAGTTTGAGTCTTTATTAAACATCGGCCAGTAATGGTATTGATTGCTAGTGTCGACACTCATAACTTTATCCATAAGAGAGTCGAATAAGTTGTTCATTTCTTTGTACGGGCAATATCTAATTCCCACGTCCTTATCACTGATGGGAGGACCATGAAATGTGAAGGTCATTGTGAAAATACCAAGCTTCAGATGGGAGACTACCACCTAAAGACCCACATGTTTTCCATTGAAATGTGTGGTTGTGACATTGTCGTGGGTGTTGAATGGTTTCGTACAATGGGCTCTGTCACAATGGATTTCCATGAGTTATATATGAGCTTTAAGCAGAACGACCACATTCATACATTAAGGGGACTCCAGGAAGGTGCTCCTACTATCATTAGCTCGCATCGAATGGAGAAGATTTTAAAAAATGGCCATCATGGAGTAGTTGCCCAATTTAATGCCATCTAGGCCATTGAATCCACTACTCCTATTCATCCTAAACTGCAACGGTTATTAGATCGCCACCAGTGGGTCTTTGACAAACCTAAAGAGCTTCCAACCTTAAGAGGTGAACATCATCATAGCATCCCTTTGGTCCCAAGTGCCCAACCACCTAATGTTCGCCAATATCGATATCATTTTTCCCAAAAGAATGAAATTGAAAAAATCATCAAGGAACTCCTTGAAGTTGGTGTTATCCATCCCAACATCAACCCTTATTCATCTCTAGTGGTCATGGTTCTAAAGAAATATGCAGAATGACACGTGTGTTTGGACTTTCGGACCCTTAACAATCTCACTATCAAGGAAAATTTTCCTATTCCGGTTGTTGATGATTTTCTTGATGAACTACATGGTGCTAAATTCTTTACCAGGCTAGACCTTCACTCAGGCTATCACCAAATATGCATGAAGGAAGTAGACATTCCCAAAACCACCTTCTGAACTCATGAAGGCCATTATGAATTCTTGGTCATGCCATTTGGTCTCTGTAATGCTTCATCTACTTTTCAAAACCTCATGAACCACCTTCTGAAACCATATCTCCAAAAATTTGTCCTGGCCTTCTTCGATGACATTCTCATCTACGGCATAACCTAGGACAAACATCTTCAACATCTAGACCAGATATTGCAACTGCTCCGAGATAACAAATTATTTGTCAAATTATCCAAGTGCTCCTTTGGCGTGGAAGAAGTAGAGTATTTGGGACACATTGTAGGTTGTGAAGGAGTGAGGGTTGATCCAAAAAAGATTCAGGCAATGCAAGATTGGCCCCAACCAAAAACCTTGAAGAGTTTGAGGGGATTCTTGGGTCTCACTGCCTACTATCGCAAATTTGTCCACAAATATGGACACATTGCTAGACCCCTCACTAATATTCTCAAGAAAAAATCATTTCTATAGACTGATGAAGCTCAACATGTCTTCTTGGCTCTCAAATGGGCCATGTGCTTCACTCCCATATTGGACCTACCCCACTTCACTAAATATTTTGTGATTGAATGTGATGCTTCAGATACGGGTAGTGCCATTGTATTAATGCAGGAAGGTAGACCATTGGCTTTCACTAGTCAACAACTCAATGGCAAACATCTAGGTGAATCTACTTATGAGAAAGTAATTATGGCCATCTTACATGCAGTAGACACCTGATGACCATACTTATTGGGGCAATGTTTCCAAATGCGCATGGACCATCACAACCTAAAATATTTTCTAGAGCAGCATCTATCGATCTAATGGATTGCTAAAATGTTGGGATATGATTATGCAATAACTTACAAGAAGGGGTGTGACAATATTGTGGTTGATGCTTTATCATGCCAATTTGAGGATGAGAGCACCCTTCTATCCATCTCTTTTCCCATACCAGATTTGATTGAAGAGGCCCGCAAGGAATGGTTCTCCCAACCCTCTCTTTCCCAACTCATTAATAACTTAAGAGAAGATCTTAATTCCTCAACATACTACTCTTAGAAGGATGATATTCTTCGCTACAAGGATCGAGTAGTGATATCCCTGGCCTCCACCCTCAAAACCCACATATTGGACGAGCTGCACTCATCTCCAATTGCAGGACATTTAAGCTTTCAGAAGACTTGTGCCCGCACACATCGTTCTTTCTTTTGAACTAGCATGAAAAGCAACATTATTACTTTTATAGCTGAATCTAATTTATGCCAACGCAACAAAGGGGGCACATTCAAGTTTCCAGGAACCTTACAACCATTTCTACTCCCTACTTTTGTTTGGACGGATGTTTCCATGGATTTCATCACTTGTCTCCCAAATTCAAGCAACAAATCAGTCATCATGGTGGTTGTTGATAGACTTTCTAAATATGCTCATTTTTGCGCTCTACCACACCCATTCACCCCCACTTTGGTGGCTCAAGTTTTCTTGGACCAGATCTTCAAACTACATGGCATGATGACTTCCATTGTGTCTGATCGTCACCCCACTTTCACCAACAAAATTTGACAAAAACTTTTCAAGCTACAGGGCACGTAACTCCAACTAAGTACCATCTATCATCCCCAAACCGATGGTCAAACAGAAGCAATCAACAAGTGTTTGGAGACTTATCTCAGGTGCTTCACTTCAGACAAGCAACATTAATGGGTACAATGGATATCTTTAGCTGAATGGTGGTATAATACTAATTATCATGAAGCCACCAAGATTACTCCATATGAGGCAGTGTATGTCCAACTCCCACCTTTACCTATTTCTTATATCCCTGGATGTTCTAAAGTACCGGCAGTTGATCAACTCCTATAGAACCGTGTTGCCATGATACCTCATCTCAAAGATAATCTACATCAAGCTTAGAACCGATTGAAGCAACAAGATGACCAACATTGTTCTGAGTGCTCATTTGAAGAAGGGGATCAGGTATTCCTGCGACTCCAACCATATAAACAAACATCTCTCAAAGAAAAGGGTTTCCATAAACTCACACCAAAATTCTATGGGCCTTATCATATACTTCAACGCATAGGAGCAGTCACCTACAAAATGGCCTTACCACCTACTTCAAAAATCCATTCGGTTTTCCATGTATCATGCCTCAAGAAAGTGGTGGGGAACAATTGTAGAGTTCAAACAAGTCTACTCGAATTGGATGAGGAAGGCTCACTTTGGGTCCGACCAAAACACGTCCTTGATACTCCTGAAAGACATATCCGCAGTCACACGATCAAGGAAGGCCTCATCAAGTGGAAAGACACCTCTCCAAAAGATGTGACCTAGGAACCAACCACTATTCTTCAACAATTTCCGCAGCTTCAGCCTTGAGGACAAAGTTGCTTTTGATGGGGGAGGGCATGTTAGGGTCCAACCCTAACCCCTTTATTTATGTAATAAGTCCAAGGGGCCTGAGTCAAAGTCATAGTTAGTTAGAAAAGGGGCCACAATTAGTCGTAAACGGGTCATAGTTAATAAATAAAGTGGTTAACCCGTGTTATGTAAGGGACCACTAGTAGTTAGGGTTTTGGATGTCATTTAGCTATAAATAGTCTTAGTTAGTAAGGGAAAAGATCATTGAGTCTTATTGTAATTGAGCTCCACTTTGTTGGAGGTTTCCCCCTCAAAGAGGCAAGTGAACAATGAATCTTCTTTTGAATAATAAAATACTTCACAGTTTTTCTCATTTCATATGATAATTCTATGTTTTGGGATATATTTCTTCATATTTATGGTATTATGTATTTCTCACAGGTTGAGAGTATAACAATATTATTGATTCCTCAACATTATGTCAATGGCATTATTCACAATGGTAGTGCCCCTCCTAGTAACATAATGGCCAGTTAGTTGCGGTATGAATGTGTGTGGTTTATTAACATCTCTCCTCCTTTATGGGATGAGTTATGTAAGTGTATGTGTGTGAATAATAAACAATAAATAATGTTATAAAGGGATGTTGTTAAATGTGTAATGCTATAATGTTTGTAGAGTTTGTGGATTTGAATATAATGTTTGCAATGTAAGCAATAATTTACAACAAAATGCCAATTTGTACCCATATCAACTATCCTTTTCTAAAGAATACCCCTAACTATATGGAATTCATCAATGTGAGAATATGACACTCTTTATTATTCTTAAATTATTACTAAAACAACTATTACAATGTCATGGCTTCCCCAAGTGAGTTCTTACAATTGCAGGGCATTAGAGCCCCATGTTTTAGCATTCTAACCACTTTCAAACATGAAATTTGTCGGTGATTTTGAGAAATTTCCTAGGGATTATTAAGAGACAAGTATAACATTGTTTTCAAAATGTACTAAAATTAATAGATATTCATGAGAATTCTACTTAAATACCTATTGAGAATGTCTTTTCAGGCTCTATAGACATCCAACATTTCCAAAATAACTAGAGGTAAAACTATTATTTCCCTCATTTGCCAACTCTACATACATGAGCAATTTAACTATGTATTAGCTTCAAAGTTCAAATATCACAAGACAAAGCAAGATCTTCCACACAAGCATTCAAACACGATTCAAAATAAATATATGATCAATTATATATTTGCAAAATGCATTAATTAAAAAACAAATAAACAAACAAACGTTGATGTAGTGTTCCAAAATGTGTAAACACTATCGATGGGGTTAGGTCCAATGGTGATGATGGTGGCATGTTATGCCACCCACAAATTAAAGGTTCAAATATTTTGGAGGCACATCTAAGTTGGTGTGGAAAGGTTCACGCCTTGGATACTTTTGATGGAAAAGTGTCACAACATCTTACTAGTACAAATCATTGTCTAATATGAAGGACATCATGTTAAAAATAGCAACAAAAAATTCCAATTTAGTTTGTCCTTGAATTAAATTGAAATTCTATTCTCATAACAACTTGTAATAGTTAATTAAGTTAAATTGACTTAATTGACTTAGGAAATTTGAGTTGGAAGTCTATCTAGAGTCATGTAGAGTGATCCCTAAATTTTAGGGGCCCGGTTGAGTTCTTTTGAGTTGTAATTAGATAACTCAGTCTAACTGAGTTATAGTTAGTTAAACTAGTTCTAACAGTTGGAGGAACTAGTAGGAGTCTAGTAGTGGGGTAGTGCATCCTCAGTACCACACCAGTTAACTGAAGATTCACTCATAAATAACTCATGCATGTCAGTTATGAGAAAGACCTAGTTGAGATTAGAGTTTAGGGACAATGTACTATAAGTTGTATAATTTTCTGAGTTGTACAGATGGTGCATGCAATCAGTAGAAAACCTATGGATGGATTGCGCAGTTATGGAGAGTGGATTTCCCAATTAAATACGTGCTAATTATCTTAGGAATTACGCAAGGAAGTAGGGGCTTGGCAGACAACATAATTTGCTAAGTTTTGGCTTGAGATGGCTTGTGAGGTAGAGAGATAGATTGTACTTGTGCAGGAATTGTTCAAGTTGAACAAGCATTGTATTTTCTTCTCATATCTTCTGGTTAATGCAATATAGATAGTCAAGGTTTTTAGCAGTTGCTTTCCCCAAAGAAATATTGTGTTATGTGTAATTGATATTCTTGCTTTTCTACTTATTGATTTCAATGATCAATTTTGGTTTCCGCTGAAGAGTAGAGTAGATTCTTGTCATGTGTTTTAGCATATTACATAAGTTGTTGAATCTATGGTAAAAATCTACATGGTATCAAAGAGAGGAGAATTCGAGTTTGTTGAGTAGGTGAAAATCGAATTTGTAAGTTCATACTTCAGAGCAACAATATGTCATTCTACGGTTTGCGACTTGAGTATGCCCTGGAGGGCAACTCGAATTACATAGCTTGGAAGGACAGGATGGAGGCAGTGATGGAAGGCAATGGCCTCAAGGAATTCATAGATCGCAACATTCCTAAGCCTCTAGCATCTGATTTTAAAGATCTGGATGAATGGAGAAAGTGTGTGGGAAAAGTGAGAAGGATTATCCTGGAAGGAATTTGAGATCACATTGTCTCGAGTCTCCATGGTAAGGACACTCCATACTCAATGTGGAAGGCATTGACAAACCTGTTTCAAAATAGCAGTGACCATAGGAAGTTGGCACTGAAGGACAAACTCAGAAAGATCAAGATGGAGAAGGGCAACTCAATTCCGAAGTACTTGACCAAGTTCACCCATTGTCGGGATGAGCTTGGAAGTGTCGGGATTATTGTTTCCAAAGACGATATCATGAGCCTAACTCTTCTAGGAATTCCCAAGAGATGGCACAATTACCAGGACTCAGTTAATGGGAGGGAGAAGCTACCAAATTGGGGATGGTTGTGGTCAGATTTGGTACATGAAGAGATTCGACAGAACACCAGAGACAGATCCTCATCAAAGGTTGATGACGAGGAGAATTGTGCCTTAGCAGGTAAGGCAAAGAAAGGGAAGGGGAAGTAATCCCATTCCAGATTAGATTCTTGTTAGGGAGGCAAGAAGAAGGACATGTCAAAAGTCAAGTGCTTTCACTATCACGAGCTGGGACATTTTGCCACAAATTGTTTGCTCAAGAAGGCGGGTAAGAAGCCCTTAGGAGGAGCAGAAGGTGGGGCTCTTTCCTCACAATTTGAACTGGACTTTACCCTCATCGCCTGTATGGTGTCATCGATGATGGGTAGTGTGTGGTACCTTGACAATAGAGCTTCTTTCCACATGACCGCTAACAAAAAACTCTTCAGTAACTTGGAGGAGAAGGATCTCCATAGGCATATCAAGATGGGTGATGACGGGAGGTATAGCGCTACTGAGCTCGGTGCAGTTATCTTTCAGAGGGAGTCGATTTCTCCCCTCACTTTGCGAGATGTTATGTATGTTCCTGGTTTGAAGAAGAAGTTGGTATCTATTTCCATGATAGAGGATAGAGGCTATGGTGTGATCTTTAGTAAGGGAAAAGCATTTCTTCGTCACATAGCCACAAAATAGGTGAAGAGGATAGGGGTTTGAGTGAATAATCTCTACAAGTTGGAGTTAGAAAATTGTGTTTCCTTGCCTCATTTGTGAGGAAGATCACTATACTAAGGATTGTCCCAGACGATCCAAAGTTAGTCGGTTGCTTAAAGGGACCCCAGTTGTCCTGAAAGAGCCCTTTCCATCCTAGCAGACGCAAATGGTAGGCCAACCTCAGTCATCTACTTCCTCGGGTTCACAAGTGTTCATGATGAGTACATGAATTAACGTGGCTACCAGAACAAAAGATTTTCAAAATCCTACTCTGACAGCAGGGAAAGAAAAAGAAGGTGCCCCTTCTTCTTCTACCCTGCCAAGTTCTGGTCCTCTCCATATAGAGCGACCTAATCCTTATTCCGTCATTCGACCACCTTCTCAAGGTGTGCTACGAAAGTCCTTATACAATCCAAACGCTTGAGCCCCTCAACACTGTAACATTGTTGAGGATTTGGATCAAGCGCCATTAGCTATGTTTGCTCTCGAGGTCCTTCAAAGTCGTCCTTCTCAGCGAAAATCATTACTGTTGGCTATTGGGGGTATTGATCCTTCTTATTATTGGGTGGCTACGACCATGCCTTAGTTTCATTATGATCCTTTCTGCTGGATGGTTGCGCCCATGCCTTGGCTCCATTTACATGATCATTCTCTAGATGGTTGCGTCCATACCACGATTCATGTATTATTATTCAGAGTTTTCAGTGATATATATGTATCTGTATTTGCTTGCAGGTTCTCCAACGATGGACTCCGGTTTCCCTCTCTTATTCTAAAGCATTTCACCCCTCACTCTAGTTCGGCCTTCACGCTTTAGGGGGCATCTGTTACACAACATTTTGTCACTTTCGCTGTACTCCCTATCCACGATCCTGGAGGACCTCTACAATGAACCCCACATGCTTTCCTCTCATGAAGAAACTCCCATTATGTCCCTCTTCACGAGAAGAATAATTCCCTTTTGCATCATTTCCCAAAAATCTTCTGTTTACCCTAGTTTACAAGATTGACGCTAATGCCCTATGTCCTCGCGCCGATGTGCAGGGATTACAACTGTCCCTAGCACCGATTGGATCGACTGAGCCCTTTCTCAGTTGCACCAATCCTCTTTTGGAAAGTTTTTTAAATATGGAGCGGAAGCTTCCAACTCTAGAAGCTTCCTAACGAAAGTCTGGTAAATGGTTAGTCCGTAGGGAGTCGAGTAGGTCAGTTTGGGCTCCTTTCCCCTATTAGGATGGAAATAATCCAAGAGATAAGGCCTTCTTGAATGAGAAGAGGAACCATATCCCATCCATCCAAGCTATATAAGCCTCTATTTTTCCCAAGCAAAAGCTAGCTTAGTTTGGAGTTAGAATAATCAGCAAAGACATCTATAATCTGAAGTTTTCTAGTGTATGTTTGAGGGAGAATAGTGTGCTTTGGTGTGATTTGAGACTATAGGGAAAGAGGCATTAAAACCTCTATTGTTGGGGTTGTCCATGAAGTGCTAGCAGAAGTGTGGGAACTCGAATACGTCAGAGGAGACCAACAACGTCAAGGCACCGGTTGTAATCTCATTTTGATTTATATAAATGCAACTATCGATTGATTTCCTACATGAAGTGTCATTTTACATCTTTATGGCTTAAAGTTCCTTGACTTGTTAAGTAGGCTTAATACAATATTATATGCTATTACGTTTGTTGTTTGTTGTTGTTTGCTTATTTTAGGTGTTCAAAGGAAGGAAACAAAAGATAGCTGGAGCGAGGAAGCAGGATCATCACCAAGCGAAATAACGTTCTAAGAGGTAGGCCCTCTTAATTGATTCTATCTTAAGGAAATATTCCATAGATTTTTGTGACTAGACCCGTTCTCTCGGGCTAGAGGAATTGTTTGTGTCTGCACTTAGAATTTACCTGCATCACACATAGTTTTTGACACCAAACCCCTAGTTGTAATCTTGTATTAGTGATTGTATGAGGGCCATGATCCCTGGTACGAGAACCTTAAACATTTATATTAAATATTGTTAATATAACGAAGTTGGGTTGAATGTTTTTAAAAAGCTGTCTATTGTGCACTAATCGATTTACTACTATGTTTATGTTGTTGTGCAAAGTAGTATTGTTGTGGCATTTGAGTTGGTTGTGTCAGAGATTGTAATACCTAAACCTAGGTTCTCTAGTGCCATGGAAATTAAATGATTCCAAGTCCTCTTTCCTTATTTAGACAAACCCTCTCATGTTGGATTTTTTTTCCAAAAATACTAGTATGCCATTTTCAACTTAGTAATGAAAAACTTCAATCTATTTGACACATGAATATTATCATACTTAAAGTATATCTTTGTTTCACTTATGCAATGTATTACTATTTCTACATTCAAACTTTTATCGTAATGTGAGACTTTGACTTTGGCTCTTCTCTTGCTCTTCAAAAATATGATGAAGCAAGCTATGACATCACATTATTCTTCATTTTTTTGTTCTTCTTTGTGCCCTTCTTCTAAACTTCTAGTTTCTTGATCTCCACCCTTCCATCTTATTTCTAACCCTAATTCTTCTTCCAAGTTCTCAAATATCATTGTTTACACTAGACTTTCCACCTACTTTTTTCATTGTTGAAATTCTTACCCTTAAAACTCTCATACCCCTGTTAATCCCACCTTTGCAAGCCAATAAATTCTCTCTTTCAAAAATTTCGCAATCACTAATTTTTCGATCAAACATTCACAATGTCTCTTCTTAGAGACTCAACTTACTCTAATACAAAAATGGGTAGGCAATAGTTGCAACTTCAGGCTTGTGTGTGCCCAAACTTATGCCACACGTATTTTGCAAAATATATGAAAGAACATAATGACATCAAACAAATAAAAAATAATTTAGATATTGTACATAAAGTACTTTAAGATGGTTTACAATTACATGAATTCTAAAACATCCTAGTTTTGTGTCCTCTTTCACAAGTCTCATTTTTTAGCTTCTTCTTAATGCATACATTTTTCAACCATGGACTTTACTCCTTGCAGCAACTATCTTATAACTCCAAAATTGTTCTTCCACATTCATATGCCTTGTTTTTAAGCATCTAGCTAATATAGTTCCTCTTCCTTAGCTATAATGTGACTCATTATCTATCAAAACCTTCTCCTTCTCTATGTTAATTTATTCTTGTTCACAACCTCCTTGCTTTATACGAGAACCAACTCGTGTTCTTCCTTGTTTCACTCTTTTATTCATATCACCTTCAATACTAGAGTCCCAACTACTTTAATTACCTTCTTAGAATGCTCCATTTTCCTTTCTTTGTTTATCCTTTCTGCAAGATTATCAACTCTTCAATTGCTTACACGAGTCCCTTCAACTTCCTTTGTGCATACAACAACATTTCATCTAATTTGATGATTGTAACTTCACACTATTTATTTTTTATGTATATGTTCTCTCCCTATGCCTCCAAATCTGCATTCTTTCTTTGCCTACAACTTAACAACTATCACCTACCCTATTTCAAATAAACTTGTAGATAAATGCTCTTACATTAGCACGTGTATCAAATTTGTATATGTGACAACAATTATTAAATTATATTCATTCATGATTCTCTTTTAGAGGTGCCATGTATAGATATACTCCAAGTTACATCATAAAATATTATATTCATATTTTAAAAATAAATTTAAAATGGTTGTAATCTCATGCAACTCAATATAATTAGAACTCATAAGTTAATTTATGGATACATAAATATATAAAATTACAATGTTGATTACTGTATCTATATGTGTGAGTTCATATTGTACAATATTTTTATATAAATATTATATTTCTAACATATTTATTTAT
>APFE030924325.1:57592-68844 GCA_000404065.3 Pinus taeda
AAATATTATATTTCTAACATATTTATTTATGTATAAATATAATGTTTAGATAACTGGAAAGACAAATTGTTATCATTTCTATTTAAGTAACACAATTGAATCAAGTATAAATTTTATTATAATAAATTTAAGTCTTATTTTATTAAAAAAAACAAAACACTTATACAAGTGACATAAACTATAAAGATATTTTTCATGAACCAAACACAAAAACAAAAACAAAAACAAAGTGAAAATGTTTTTATTATACTAAATTATAAAAACACCCTTTTAACAACAATCAATATGAGATGCGTACGTACAAAATAAATACCCTTTTAACAACAATCAATATGAGATACGTACGTACAAAAGAAATACCCTTTTAACAATGATCAATATGAGATACATATGTAAAAAATGTCTGGAAAGTGAGGTAAAATTGGAAACAAGGGCTATTCCATTTTGAAACCATCAATATCATCTCCCTTTTTTTCTATTAAAAGATAAAAATTAATAATTGCATTTCTCGACCAAAATGTTTCTAGATCAAAGAAACGCCAATCACGTCTATCACATTTGTTTAATCTGAACATGGTAAAAATTAAAATTAGCAATTGCACTGAGAGGTACAAAAGAACGCCGAAAGGAGGAGCCAGGAATGTGGAAGGAAACTATCTCTTTGTGCTACATGTTAGGGTATGTCATCATTGTCACCTTATGGGTGCACAATGTCACACTGAAGGGGAAAAACATTCTAACCTCTAGACCTCAGGAGCCACTCCAGTCCTTGCAATCAAAAGGGGTCATATCAATGGATGTGATCTCTACTTGAGTCTTACTTTTCTATAACATCCACAGATGCTATAAATGATAACACATCCAACAAAATGCCATGGATTCTGGGCATCGACAAGTGGTTTTCCATCTGTATGTTATGATACCAAGTTATGAAATGAGATAAATAAACAAGGATAACGTTTTTTCATGTCCTTTTAAAGATAGAATAAAGTTTGATCGTCAATCTGACTATTGTGACAATGCTTCAGACCAAGTTATCTCTTAATGGGTCTGATTTGATTCATTCCCTAAAGATTAAAGTCAGAATTGAGTCAACTTAGCCCTGGAGGAGTTTGGTAAAGAGGCAATTAAAAGACTAGTATAATGCTAGTGGGAGAAATACCTCAACTCCAACCCAAAACAAAGGGGATTTAGAATTAATATATACTTTCAAGTTTCAACCATTTTACCATAACAGAGCACCAACAGTATCATGAGAAAAGTGGCTCACCTGTTCAAATTAGTTTTCGCCAATTTTTTTTCCATCTCATTGGATATCAAAACGAAATGTTTGCGATGAGAATATTGTACGATTTCCAAGTTTGGGAGATAAATAGTAAGAACCAGACTTGAGCTAAGAATTACGATAACCGAAAGTTGTCATGGATTGTCAATCCATCGCCATGCCCCCCTTGGTCTAAAGTGTTGTACAATTTATCTATCCATATAGTAGAATCACCTTTCCCACCCTATACTTCGAGTCCAATATGGCCCAAAACAGTGATGGAGAGCTCTCCTTCCATGAATCCCAATGGAAAAAAGAGAAGGATTACTAAATTTATCCACCTCCTTGTTTAACGTTTGCCGCAAGGCACTCGAGGGATGTTCCCCATTCTTCCAGCATTGCCCTGTAGTAGATATTTCACCTTTGTTTACAGTGCTAGAATACCTGCGACCTAGAGCTTTTACGTATTCCAAGGGACTTCAAAAATATTTGCATGTTATACAATCACCACCCTCTGATAACTCATTTGCACGACCATGAGTGACTCGACCATTCATATCAAGAGGTGAGCAACTAATGGTGGAAACCCTCTTGTACACTAAATCAACATCTTGTCTCAAAGTTGTGGAAGTCTAATCCGTGATCGTGATGAGAGAAATATCATGCTACATAGCAGAAAATCAGCCTGATATCTATACCTGGATTCTATATTTTTGAAACGTAACTCAAAATTAAACCATAAAATCAAGCTATGGTCTCTACCAGTGATCATGTGTTGAAATTGATTTTAAGATTTCACATTTTAGGGAACAGTTGAAATCTTCACATGTTCCACTAGATGATATAGGAGTTCATGATAGTGCAGACTTTTACGCATTGAATACCGAGGACAACTCTAAGAGCTCAACTTCCTCTTCATTGAATAATCCTCATGTCTCTAAATAATCCTGATGTCTCTAAAGTTTACATTCAGTGATTAAATTCGTATTGATGCTTTATGTGAAGAAGAGGAATCTCAGTGGCATCATATGGAATTCAAATTTATGGTGGTTGTCCTCTGATTTGATTCATACGTGGCAGTTCACAAATTTGCTTCGTTGTGACACATGTTTGTCGAGTCGAGCAAATATTTTCATAAATATCTCCAAAATTGATAATGATTCTCACACTTTCATTATGCTCAGACTGACATAGTCACCATATCATTCCTCATGATTACAAACTTTAAACCCATGACAAATCACAACTATATTTAAGATGTCATTTTCCATTGTTACATAATCTTCAAAAATTATATATATATATATATAATATATATATATATATATATATATATTAGATAGATAGATAGAGAGAGAGATATAGAGAAGAGAGAGAGATATATAACGTTAGAAAGGCTTTTATTATTTTTTATTAATCAAAATACGGACAAATTCCATTACCTTTACATAAAATGAAATACAAATTTGGGAAAATAAGAATTTTACACTCATGGTTAAATATAAGATGGAAATGATAAACGACCAACGGGCTAGGACTAAGTCGATTTGTCATGAGTTTATACGACTGATGCCAGCATTGATTTACTTGGTAACATGGATAATGACGTCTTTCTTTGGGCACATGGGAACGTCAAAATTATAGCCTGGGTTTACAGTATGTGAGCATAAACACTATCTCACCCTATTGGGTCTGTGCACAAAATGCTCTTGTGTGTAGAGTAGATCTACTAAAAACATTTGCATCACCTCCTCCTTAGTAATGCCATTAAGTCTGCCATCTATAATCTTCATAACTTCTCTTTTCCAATTGTTCGTCTTCTTCACCCACCCTGCGATGGTTCATGCCCTCGATTCATACGCCATAGTTCACAAATTCACCTCGTTGTTATAGTTGATTCCATTAATTTACATGCCATAAGACATCTACGCTACATTAGTCACTTAATAAATTCCTTCCTTCTGCTCTCTTGAATTTACTTACTACTATTAGGCACTTGTTTCAGGATACGCCGTAACAACTTCAAATGGAATGGATAGTGTAAGAACTGAAACCTTCTATATTACTCACCTAGTTTGTGAATTCAACACATGTTGGGATGCAGGCTGCAATAATCAAATCGTAAAATATGAAACTACTTTATTAGCAGCTTTAGAGTCATCTTCAGGTGGGAAGGTAAGATGCAGTACCAAATAGGCCGGGAATATCACAGTCTAGAATCAAACTATTTTACGCACAATTCCAAGGATCTGACCACAATATGGCGAGCTTCCAAATAAAGAAGCATGTCAGATAATTTCCACCACACCGTATCAAATACACCATAACCATTATCATCGACCATATATGTTTACTAGGGCTAAGATCCCCATCCTATCCTCAAAGATTTCGCTAGTACGAGTGATAAATGTAACTCTACACAATGATATTGAATCTAGAATTCCAACAGTCTTATAGTATTTTGTTTTATAATTTATTCAAATTGTAAATGATTTTCTTTGACCATTATCGAAAACTATGATGTTGTTTGTTGGCAACATGTTTTTCTCTTTTCATTTATGCAGAGTGTCAGGGTTTTTTGTCGCTCAATAGTCCCTATTCTGGATTCTAACTTCCACCATCTAATGACTGGTAATATGGTGGGAGAGTTGATATATGCTATGACGATAAAAAAATTTAATACAAATACCTTATATTTCCCATAGAATGCCTCATACAAATGATTCATAGAATGTTTCTTGATCATTATGAAAGAATATATGTGTTGCTTAGGTAGCCATAGGAAAGAGTTTCCTTGCAAACAACTTTGTCTCAGATTTGAACATTTAATAAACTACCAATAACTTGTGGAGAAGAAGAAGAAAAAGCAATGTGAGTATTTGCAGTAGTTTATTTCTTGCAGTGACATTTTCTTATGAATGCAGGAGAAAGTCTACGAATCTCTATGTTTATAAAAGTGGTTTTACGTGTATTTGCATTCTGAATAAAGTACCAATGTGAAAATTGGTGCCCTTTATGGAGGTGAAATCAGATTACTAACAAACTGCAAATTTGCACTTACAAATTTAAATTTGAAATCTAGCTAAGTATCTGAGTTTACGAACACCCCTCTATTTATGGATTTTCACAAAGTGGAGAGTGACAACTTAATGAAAGTGAGGTAGGCTAAACTCAAATAGACGAATTGGAATAATAGAAATGAAGAAAGAGACCTATGTCTTGTGCTTTAATACGCTCTAAATTCAAGTAATAGTGGTACTATGCATCCACTATTCATTCATTGATCCATTCATCTCTCACTCGATCCATCCACAATTGTATCTATGTCTATCCTATACCACCGATACCAGTTTGTGTATTTTGACTTAATCCTTGTGGCATATAGGTTGATTCCTAGAATAATGGGTGCCCGAGAATTGATTAATAATCTCATATCGGTCAAATTTAGAAGTTGTCAGAACTGTCACCTGTAGGTTGAAGTTTGGTGATTCCTTGTTCTGTTGTTATGGTGATTCCTTGTTGTTCATTGCAGTGAATATCCTCCTGATTTGATGGCATGTTCCCTTACACAACCAATTGTGTGTTCGTCCTAGGTATTGTATGCATGTACCAAATTTCATAAAGGTTGTAACATAGTATCTAAGTCAGTTTAATCATGTCTAATTATTCATAGGCGGGTTTCTCTAACCAAGTGTTTACCACATAACATGATTGTGTCCTAAAAAGTCTCTCCGTTTTGAGTAACAAGGCATCTTGGTCAATAATATGTCTGTAAGGCTACAACTGCCCATTAGGATGGTGAAAATGTGATATTTATAGAATCAGGTCTATAGAAGTACCATTGAAGGGCTATTTCCAAGCGCTAGTTATGCAACGTACTTGGTAATGCCACTCCTCACCCTTCTTAGGTCGGGTGCAGGCTTGGAATGTGACATCCCATAGGACGTATTTTTGGTTTCATAACGTATTTGATGACAGGTGAAAAAATTTCCACGTCAGTTTTGACGTGTGGTATACCTCTCCAATCCATCAAAACAACGTAACATTTCATAAGTAAAATGTAAAAATCTAGAATACCTCTATTTTATAGGAGTCGGGCCTTGAAACTGGTACAAAACATAGTTTGAACTTAAAGGCTATTTAAATTCTTTAGCATTCCACTTCCTACTACCCTAGTACTTACCATTAATGGGAGTAACCCCCGAGCTGCCATCTGAGGCTCCGCCCATGCGAATGATATGCAAATTTATGTGAATGCTATGCAAATTCAATCTGATGAAATGTGCAAATTTCAATCTTACGTTTCTTACGGTTTACCTATTCCATGATCCATATTCACAAATCATGCTGAACGTTGTTGTATGTTGAATGCTAAGTTGGTGTCGATGGGCTTATATTGGAATTTGGTTGTATCTAATGTTCTTACCTGATGGTAAGACCGAACTGTTGTAATCTCGCAGCAAATCAAGTGTAATCGGAGTTCAAGAAAAGCGGTGTTGTCCTCCCTAGTGGATTGAATGTGTCGGATTGGAACTTGCGAGCATGCCTGGATTTGAGCCATCGACTCCTTTAAAATAATTTGGTACTTTCCAGATACAACTGTTTGATTTCTTCATAACATAGATAGTTTTAACCATTCCCTTCATCTTCGACATAAATTGGAAACCACATTGTTGCTTTATCTTTGACAACATGGCGCGTTCATGACTCTCACTTGAAATTTTAGGGTTGCAAGCTAGTTTTTTTGTGTAAAATTCTCTGAATAAATGTGTGTCATGACTTGCATATTTTGACCAAACGTAATAGTCACGACTCATGAGTAACTTATTGTTTCATAGGAAGAAACATATTAGATTTTTGAAGAACATCTTCATCTTGCTTATTAAATTAATTAATTTACTGATAACTAAATTATATAATCTTGTAAGATTTAATGGAGCAGTCACATGTTAACTACTTTTGACTTTTCTCCTTGTAAGTCATGAAAGAGAAAGAAGAATGGCTATCGAAACTAGTCTTAGGATTGGATGTGAATTAAAAAAAAAAATAGATTGTGAATAAGAATTCTAATTGAAATTTCAGAGCATGTGAGGTGAATATGGAAGGATTTTGTTATGCAACTAAAATATGCAGATGAGTGCGGAATTGATTTTGTCTTGTTTGGTGAGAGTTTGCCAAGAAAATTAAGAAGAAAGGCAAAAGAGTTTGCAATGGTGTGGACCTAGTAAGGGGTGGGTTTTTTTTTAAGTTGTTAGTGTCTAGTCGTTCTAGATGGTCATGTGACCTCAAACATGGAATAAGTCTGAACTTTCAACATTGATGCAAATTGATATCAATGTTTTATGACATTTATGGATATCAAAGTTTCATGGCGTTTATGGTCTAAAAGATCATTGAGCCCCGAGGCTCATTCTACAACCCAGTGTGATGTGTAACTCTGTCTGTCCCTCATAAAAATTGAAATTTATTCATGTTGGCTCAAATATAAATTTTAAAATAAAATAAATAAAATAAAAATAACTATTAAAAATATTAAATAATATCATTAGTAAAAAATTAAAATACCCCTCATTCATTAAATCCATATTTAAATAAATCTATACTAATTTTATTAAAAAATTACAATAATTATATATATATTTAATAATTATAACTCTAATTCATTGAAAAAAAATTAAAATAATAAAATCCATGATTTATATTTTATGTTATATTATCACCTCCAATAAAATAATCTCTAAAAAAATACAAATCATAATGTGACTTCAAGTTTTATGTTACATTATCACCTTCCATAAAATAATCTCTAAAAAATACAAATCATAATGTGACTTCAACTCTATTATTTGCGTCATCCTTTATCACCGTCTCTTACTTTAATGTTTGAATCACACAATACATAAACTTTTACGATAAATGACCATTCCATTTCGGAAATGGTTTCATAGAAAATTCCATTTATCTTTGTCAATGCAATTAAACATCACCTAAGTTTTTGGAGTTACACGTTTAATTAAGAAAAATACGTGCTTAGGGGACAACCACGTTATGACACCATTGCAATGACCTAAGGGAGGGTGCACACCTCAATCTAAATGCTAGCACGTCGTAGAACTTCAATAATAAGAAAATATAAAATATGCCCGCCTTTCATTTTTGACCTTGCAAGTGGGTTGGAATATTATTTAATTAATGAAACAAGAGCGGAGTCACCTGAGGTATTGGTTTTTTCCATGTGAATATGGGTGGGCCGCCAGCGAATGGGAATTGAGCGTTGAAATAAGCAAAACGCTTCAAAGGGCCGTTGTCAAAGGGGAGGGAGATGGTTAGGTAGAGAAGATTTAAATACTTACAGTGTTTGCCATACTTATAATGGGTTAAGTGTGGTATATTATGTAATTTGTTCGCATAGTTTGTGTGAGAAAATGGAAGAAGTTTTGATTGGAGATCAGCTGTGGGACTTGAAATCAGATTACAAGCCAATTTATTTATGTTTCTATTGGATTGGAAATAAGTAATTAGAGTAAAAAATTCAGTATGTCGAACAAAATCTCCCACATGGCAGAATTCTTTTGACCCCAGAAAATTGTAATACCTTCAAAATAACGCTAGAGAGGCTCTTTGAAAAGGAGAAAATTACAATTCACAACCTTCATAGTCATGAATTAACACATTTAATTCAATGCGCACTTGCAAAGTGCAAAAGAACAAAAATTAAGAAGTCTGAAACAAATTGCTTTTTGGTTAATGCTTGGTTTGATGAGGAATGCAAAAAGTCAAGGAGAATTTGGAAAGAGTCAAATAAGGATAACATAAAGCTCAAAGCTTACAAGCAATTATTAAGCAAAAAAAAGGTCGATTTCATGGTTTCAAGGTGGGAAGAACTAATCTTCCTTGGGAAAAATAATCCCAAATTATTTTGGAAGGAGCTCCAACTGAAAAAGATACAATTTGGAAATAATACTATAGCTTCTAAATGGTTTGACTATGCAAGACAACTCTATGAGCAGGGTCCCAAAGTTGACCCTCCCCCCTTGGTCAACATTGATAATGATCTCTTCACGGTACAAGAGGTAGAGAGGGTATCAAGAAGTTGGGTGTTGGAAAAGCAAAAGACTTAGCTGAATTCCAAGCAGAATATCTAAAGTGGGGCTCAAAGATTCTTGCACCTCACATCACAAAAATCTTCAACAACATCATACAACAAGGGCTCCCCACAAATTGGACAACTAGTTTGGCAATACCTCTTTTCAAGAGCGGTGACATCAATAATCCCTCCAATTATAGGGCCATCATGATAAACCCTTTTTTTGCAAAGCTATTTGGAAGCATGTTGGAAAAAAATAGCAAGTGGGCAGAAGAAAGAGATAAGCGTGCTAAAGGGAAAGCAGGTTTTAGACCTAAACATTCCACAATTGATCATTGTATAGCTTTAAGGCACATCATTGAAAAAGTTTGGGAGAAAAAGGAAGAAGTCTTTTGTTGCTTTGTTGACTTCACAAAAGTGTTTGACTCGGTTCCTAGGGATAAGCTTTGGCATAGAATGGAGGAGCTCGGGTTCCTAAACATTTGAGAGCAGCGTTGCATAGGCTGTATGAAGAGGTGAAAGTCAAAATTAGAACTTCAACAGGCATTTCTGAAAGTTTTAGAAGCGATATCGGGGTCAAGCAAGGTTGCCCACTGTCTCCTACCCTTTTTGGTTTATATATCGACAAGTTTGAGGAGTGGTTAAATTCGGAAGGGGGTGATGGTATCTATTTGGGCAAGTTTGTTATAAAGCTTCTTTTATATGAAGCTGACCTTATTCTGATTGCTAAACCGACGCTTGGTTTGCAAGAGCACTTACTATCCCTTGAGCATTTTTGTAGAAGTGTGGGGATGCAAGTCAATATCAGCAAAACGAAGGTAGTGGTCTTCTCTAAGAAAAGAAAACATAACCAGCATAAATTATACTTTGAAGGCAACATTCTGGAAGAAGTTACGGATTAGAAATACCTCGGAATTGACTACAACAAAAATCTAAGTTGGAATGGTTGTAGAAAGAAAAGAACTTTGGGGGGTTGGAAAGCATTCTATGCTTTTCAAAACAGGTGTAGAGAGGCAAAGTTATTGGACTGGAAAACCACTCAAACTCTTTTTGGGCTTCTAGTGATTCCAGTGATTCTCTATGGTTGTGAACTATGGGCTAGCAATACATCCGACATGCAGTGGAGACAAATTGAGAAAATTCAGAAGCGTTTGATTACAAACAAATTTAAGATTAAAAGTGCAGTTCCTTATGATATCTTGTTAAGTGAAATAGGGACTGCTCCTATTGAAGCAATTGCTATGGTGCGAGTCATAAGACATTTAAAAAAAATTGAGCAAATGGAAGAGGGTAGATGGCCTAAGGTTGTCTTTAATGATAGATTGTGCAAGAGCAAAAAAACTTAGATGCAACAAAATAACAAATGGTTTAGTAAATGGGGTATTTGCTTGAACATGTGTCTCATAAACAACAAAGAGATAAAAGCTTTTGTTATGGAAAAGTTCCACAAGCATACTTGGGATAAGGAGCTAGGAAGAAAGAAAAATTAGTATATTGAATTGTTTAATCCCACTCATAGTCATCAACCAAAAGCATACATAGAGGCCAATATCTCTTGGAGAGCCAAAATTGTTATTGCTCAGTTAAGGAATAATTCTCATCAACTCTATTGTGAAACAGGGCGCTGGAAAAGGCCAAATGAAGTGTGGGAGGAAAGAGTCTGCATTTTTTGTTCTTCTGGAAAAGTGGAAACAGAAAAACATTTCATTTTAGAATGTGAGGCCTTCAAAGACAACAGGGAAAGTTATGCAGATATGTTAGCAGCTAGCTCTTGGGATAATCATTTAGCGAGGGGTTTGTCGAAAAGTTGGGAGCATTTATTTTGAAGCTTCACAGAAAAAGGGCTGAATACATCAAGCAGATGAAGAAGCAATCTGTCCCATAGGCTATCTTTAGCCTCGTGGATGTTAAAATAATTTCTTCTTCTTCTTCTTCTAGGTGTATTTGTGCATGCAAATCCAAAGCGCGAAAAACACTTTTGCAGCGCTTTATAGTTCCGGTGTCCCTGACTCATACCTTTTATTGTGAAGGAAGTATAGGGCGATCGTGTCCGCACCAAATTTTTGCCCCGCTAAAATTGCAGGATTTCGGCTTGAGTTTCCTATGGCTGCCATTATCGTTGCGATAAATGAGAGCATTTGTCAATATCAGGTGATGATACTTCATATTTCCGGGGATTTCAGGGGAGCCGTAATCAAACACCGACCAGAAAGAGGCCGCGTATCGAAAAATGGCCATTGTTCGTTCATTTTCAGTGCAATTATTGCAGATTGAATAACGCATGGTAGAGAACTGGTTAGAATTAGCTGGCTGGTGGTGCGTAGGAGAAAATGGTACTGTAGGATTACTGCTGCAATGATATTATTGTGTTGAGAGATGCTTTTTAATTTAGTATAGTAGAGATGTTGTAATTAATGTAATGTAAACATTTTAATTCAAGCAAAATGAAATAAAAATAAAATTAATTATATAAAAATAAAATATAATTAAGATGAATCTTGGTTTAGTTTAATTTTATAAATGTCTACTTTATATTTAATTTTAATTTTAATGTTTGGTCTTTTATATTTTGTTTTATTTTTTATTATATTTTTCAAATAAATGTATATATATTGTTAGCTTGAGTGGGCCTAATGGTTAAGGGCACGTGTTTCCTACTAAATGGTCACATGTTCAAAATTAGAGGGGGTAGAGTATGTATACAGTCAAAAGCGTTGCGCGGAGGTGGGTCCCTTGTCCCACAAACAAGGGGGTCTCATACACCAATTTGGTGTCTGCCTTGAGTGTGACCTTAAAATTGGATAATATTTTTTTATTGTTTTTTTTATCACCCTTGTCCCACAAACAAGGGGGTCTCATACACCAATTTCGTGTCTGCCTTGGTTGTGACCTTAAAATTGG
>APFE030924325.1:68864-103907 GCA_000404065.3 Pinus taeda
ATTATAATAACATATATGTTATTAATGTAAATTAAGTTTTATATTAATAGATATTTGGTAAAATTATAAATGAAAAATTAGCATATTAATATTACAAAAGATTTTCTTCGATAAGGGAGATAAGTGAGGATAGTAGAGATAACCATGGAGCATTTAATCCCCACACTTTTGGCAACAAATGAGGCATCTCGAGGAAGCTAATTTGGACGCGGGGCTTACAAAACTTCGCAAAGGAGTAAGGGCTATTTTGTTCGCTTGGGTTCTGGTATTTAGTAACAGAATTTTTTTTTGTATGCGCATAGCTCTGTTGGTAAGTAATTTGGTTTACGGTTTGTAGGGTGGTTGCCTGGTTCAGTCATACATTGTCTTTTTGGTCGCATCATTTTCAGTTGATTATCATGATAAGGGTGGTTGATTTCTGCAAATAGTTTGGGACCCTAGCCCTTGCGAACTTGGCAAGCATGGGGATGAATTACGAGACGATGTATGTGCATAGGAACCAACTCTAGCCATGAGAGTTCTACATCCTCTTCGAGATCAGGTATTGACTGTTAATATTGCTTATTTGTGTAATAGGTATTGGTTTGGTTGGTGTAGGATTCAGGACTGGGGCCACATTTGAGGCCTTTGGGGTGCAGGGAGAATGTTGGGCTTGGTTATTGAGCTACATTCGAGAGGAATGTGCCTACTTCTTTGTGTTATGTGGCCTCAAAGGTTGGTTGATTGACCTAAATAATGTAGTTGCAGAGGAACCAACTCTGGCAACGAGGGTTCCACGTCGTCTTCATGTTCAGATATTGATTGTCAATTTCACGTATTTGTGTTCTGGTTATTGGTTTGGTTGGTTTTATGTTGGGTATAGTGCGAGGCTTGTGAGGGCGAACTCTGGGGCTGGTTGTCATGGCCTTGTGAGAGCTTGCTTTCTAGGTGTATAATTCAGGACTAGGGCCACATTTAGGACCTTTGGAGTGTGGGGAGAATGTTGGGCTTGGTTATTAAGCCACAATCGGGAGGAAGGTGCTTGCTGCTTTGCAATTTGTGGCTACGAAGGGTGGCCAACGAACCTGAAGGTGAGGAGGAGATGGTCTGCGGTAGTTGACACCGTGGTAGTTGAAGTGGACGACTGACAACCCCTCATTTCTATCAGTGGCATATCCTTGTGGAGCGTGAGGAAAGTTTAGATAGAGTGTGGAAATATGAAAAGGAAACACAGTAGAGTGAGGATGGGTGTCAGCCGACGAGGACAAGGGGCTGCTCACCATAAGGAGCATCCAAACCTCGGGGAGGAAGTGGACTAGCCGAGGGACTAGTCGCTCGGACGAGTGCTTCTTCCACCTCCCTTTGACTCATTAGAGGCACAACTCCATCAACTCGCAGTCCTTGTGGAGTAGCCAACGTGGGACCACCATAACGATAGAAATGAGGTCATTACCTTCATGAATGACCTCCAACACAACTAGTGGCAGATGATGGATTGAATGGTATCACTTCGTCGTGGTGAGAGGAGGATGCAAGCGAGTATAAATCATCTAGAGGATTGCATGGAGCATACAGAGGCCCATGTACACGAGGAATTGTGTCAGCAACATGGAAACGGTTCAGTGGACCATGATGTCGGTAATATGTAAGTTGAAGGATGACTATTGGATGCATATGGATTTTGGGGCTTTTGGTCTTTGTGGGCTATCTGTGTGTGGGTAACTAGTTTTTTGACATATTTGTTTGTCTTTTTGTATATGCCACCTATCCAACATGTTCGGTAGGAATGATGTTGATGGAGGTTCAAAATAAAGCACTCACAAATGTTTTATCCTCTTGAAATAACATAATTTCTTGAGTTACAATTTTTTATTATTATTACAAAAAAAATTGTAATTAAGATCAATTTTAAACGGAAAATGGAAAAGAGCACTATTGACTAAGGTACTTGATGCTATAAGTTGGATAACATTGTAATGGTCATTTTGAAATTGGTCTATAAACCTTGTTGACTAGCTTTGGCTTGTGGATTTCTAGCTCGCTAAACCATGTCTATTGGGTTGGATAGTAGCAATGCTCTCTCATTCATGGAATAAAATGCATATTTGGATGGTTTCACCATTTCTTAGAGGTGAACTCCTTCTTCCCTCTATTATGTGAAAGGCCCTACAAAGCTATTCTTAGTTGCAATCACCAATGTTGAAGCACATCTCCTCATGGAGATCATTTAGATCATAAGCAAATTGTCTAACTTTTGTTTCAATATTGTGGGCATGGGGCAACAAAGTAGTGTCATAAAAGAAGAAACAATATCATGCAAAAAGGAGAAACTTACACATTAGGTTTGTCAGCGTATAAATGTTTTCAAGTGCTAGTAAGTTGTGCAAAATAATAATTTGAATTGTAAGCAAGTATGCCTCAAGAAATTAGAGTATAGATATCTATGTATTTTTAAATGCTACCAATATTGCAAAAAAAAACCTTATTTTATATGTTAATATAGAAAAACAAAAATGGCAAAAGAAAAGTGGGGGGAGGATGAAAAAAAAAATTAAAACTAAAAGAATTAGAGAATAAAATAAAGGGATTGAAATTGCAAGATGATACAAAAGATACATCAATGCTAAAACTTCATTCAAAGGAGAATATGCTCTAGAATTCATTGAGCACATTTATTTTTTCTTTATTTAAGTAGAGAAATAACTTTCAACACTTAAGAGTAAAAAGGTGCTTAGTATTTTTAGACAGACCCATAACAACTTTGATGGTGCATAAATATTTCCTTTCATTGTTTTATTAAAGGTTGATCTCCTCAAGAGCTAAGATTCATATAATGTATTTAATGAAATGTACCTTTATTTTCCCCAAGGAGAAAAACTAGAAAATAGTAGTTGGTGGAATTGTATAGACATTTAAAAAAGTCTAGATTGTTCTTTCAAGAACTCGAAACACAGGGATTTTTCACCTCATTGATAGTTACATACCAAGGAAGAGAAATGAGGTGATGTGTTAAGTTATCAAAATGACATAGAAGTGACATGTTGTAAAGGACATGTGCCTCAATCAATATGTATATGCAAGAATTCCTCTCATTTGCTATTTAATGAAGGCACAACACTATTTTGAATCAATTCTGGTTGAGCTAGTTTTTAGGCTTTGTTAGGCATCAATAATTTACCTAATGTCTGTCAAATGCTATTATTGCTAGGTTTGTTAGCTCTTACTTTACATCCGCTTGTATTATTTGGGCTAGGTGTAAACTATTGCATAACATACAGAGCTATCTATTATGGATCTTAGGATGCCTAGAAACTAATGGTACATGGATGTATCAATGAAGAAAAAAGTATATGTCAATGTGGTGTAGGTGAGAGTGTGGATATGGGTCCTTTACTAGAAATTTGAATTAAGAGGTTGGAATTGCAATCACAGAACTATAAAAAAATGGCATAACCAAATCTAATGACACTAATAGCATAGGCACCATAGGAGGTATATATACCACCTGTAGTAATAAAGTAAGGTGGGGGGACATACCTTTCATCTAAAAAACTAGAAGAAGGTGCACACAAATAGTAAATTAAGTTTTTTGTTTAGTAGGTCTAGTTGTTTAAGCCAATGATTTTGTCCTTGATTATGTTGATTGCATAATCTGTGAGTGATTATGTTGATTATGCACTTATTTATGTAGTTGAAAAAGTTCTAGAAGCATCAATTTAAGTTGAATAACCACCACTACCTTGTCGCACATCCCTTCGCTTAGTTCTAGCTTCATCTACAAAAGTAGTAGTTGTTAAAGATGTAGTTAAGAAGCAAAGGAAGCATCAAAGCAAATACTATATCCTTTAGTGTACCATATGGGACCAAAATCTATTTAGCATACTACATACAACTTTTGTTATATCAAGTATCCTCTTCCTATTTATTGTTTAATAAGGTGAACACTTGGGCTTGTTATTTCTATTAAAATGTAAAGGGGCTATTGTTGGGTAATTTAATTGATAGTTAAATTACTTAGAATTGAATTATCAATCTAGGTTTGTACACTTGTGAAGTACACTTGCACAATATATGCCAGGTAATTAACTCTCAATCAAAAAGGAAATTATTGTATGGACCTATTCATGAAAAGATCTAAATGAGTGCACACACATGTTCTTTCTCAAAGACTATAACTAATAAGGCATCAAATTCAAAACTTGAAAAGTGATGTATCTCATTGAATTGAAGCAACAATGTTATTCTAATTTTATACTATAAAAACTTTACAATTCTATTCTATTGAACATAAAGGCAAAACCTATTTTATTGGATTTGAAAATAAATCTAGTCTATCGAGCTTTGGAAATAAATTTGGTCTATTGAAATTGAAAACAACTCTAATATATCGAACTTGGAAGTAAATTTAATCTATTGAACTTAAAAGCAAATCTAATCTATAGAAATCAATAATACTATGTTCTAAGAAAACAATAAAACTTTATTGTAAAGCAAGAAGCAAAGAACTGAAATTAAAGTGCATAAATCCTATTGAGACTGCTGATGTGTGAATACCAAATTAGATCCAATCATAACTATCAACTATCTATAAATATAAGACTAAGTAATTTAAATAGCAACAAAATAAATGTTTTTGGTTATTTTCGATTTTTGTCAAAAGCTTGACTTGTGGAAGGTAAAGGAAAACAAATGAGTAAAAAACAAAGTACAATCTAAACTAGGGAAACATAACATATAATATTAAAAAAAAATAGAGCATTAATCTAAATATTTTACGTTGAACAAAGCATAAGAAATTCAAATAATGCTAATGTATAACTCACACTTCTGTAGGGGGCCCTCCTAAGATGTACAAGTACGTGGAAACTTCAAATCATTAACTTAAAATTAACACTAGAAATTAAAGCAATGTCATCGCATATCTTTATATTATATGAAATGCGTAAAGCAGAGTTCTCTCCACAACAATAAGTCTAAAAATATATCAACTTATGAATTATCATTCACTTCCAGATGAAGCATTTATATAGAGTTTGAAAATTAAGAACTTTGAGAGTATGTTGCCTAATAACTAGAATCTAAATTGACATATTAGTTTCTTAATTAAAGTAGGAATATTCCTTCTCACGATTCGCTATCGGAGAACTGAATCGAGAGAAGACAAATTATTGACCTATTTCCTTTAAATATTCATTCTTGAACCTTGCTTGCTTGATGATAGATCTTGCTCACTTGATATCTTGACCGCTACAAGTGTGCCACAACTGTTTTGACCGATGGTTTGACTTAAGAGATGTGTTGAACACGTAAACTTTCCCCTGTGGATAATAGGTGGCTCACCATCTCGACAACATTTTGCAACCTCTCATATAGTCTGGTCGATTTTTAACACATGAGAACCTGTACAACCTTTGATTCAACTGCAAAATGTTAGAGTAGCTACAAAATATGCACAATTCAGTAGCTTATGTCTAATCAAACCAATTTTTTAAAGAAAAATGTATAAATTTGAGATGATAATTGACATTTACCTTATTAATGTATTTCGTGGCCTATATGAGTCTTAACTCATGGAAGAGGTGTAATGAGATGGGAATAAGTGACAAAATAGGTGAAAATGAGAGATAAAACTATAAAAAAGAAGGTAATTTTGGAGGCTCAATATTCCCCCAGGCTTAGGGTTTTGCATGTCCTCATGCACCTATGGTTGATAAAAATCCAAAATTGTAGTGATATTTTTCAGAGAACTACTTCTAAAGCTTAAACAAAAACATCCAAATTTAATTGTATTCCTTTGCTCTTTACATTCAATAACCATCTTGGTTGCTTAATTAGCAACTTAGCTCATAATCCCTTGATCTTTTGATGGAGTATGTTGTTGTTATTCTTGAGTTTTTGATTCTCCTTATACCAGTAACACATGCGTAGAAGCATTGTCTCATCTAGTCCTTTGATCAATTGATTTTTATATTTTATATGGTTATTCAATAATTTCAGTTCAAATATCACCTGCTTTAGTGTTTTAATAATTTATTGTTTGCTGGGAAAAGGAATACTTGTTTATAGTTCACGTTGGTCAAAGATTGGAATATCACTATTCAATTTTGGTTCAAGAGGAGATTTTACCTTTCCTTATTGTGCTTCTTTCTCTAGTGACTCATATTAGTCATGCGCTTGTTGCTGAACAAAATCTACCTTTGAATTTTTTCTTGTAGAATATTATGGTGGCACTTTTGTCTCTGTTTCATCAATCTGTATGGTCTCGGGAGGATCATGATTGATTTGTCTAGTGATGATTCGTATTAACCTTCTACTCTTCCTTCCTTTTGTTCAAGCTCCACTATTCCTTAGTCATTTTTTCTTTTAATACTCTGCCTCTGAGGCTTGCTCATGTTCTTCTTTGGTGGCTCTGCTTGTTTAATTTCATTGGCTTTCTTTCTTCTAATATCCTCTGGTTTGTCCTTCTTCTCTATTTTATTTCCCTATTTTCTCCTTGGTCTACCCCTGGAGGGTTTCGGTTGTTTTTCCATCTCTTTGAGTGTGATATCTTCCTCTATGTCTTCAATGTTATGAACTTATATTTCTACTACATTGTTAGTGGTTAAATTCTCCTTTACTTTAACTGCTTGCTCAGGGTTAGGGTTTAAGGAAACCCTTCTTCGGATCCTTTTTTCCCTCTTGACTTTTTCCTCATCTAAACTTTCAATAAAATGGTTTCACACCAAGAACTCCTTCCAATTATCACCTTTAGTACTTAATTCAGCCTTGACAAGTATCTTGATTAAACCTAATGATATAGAGCTCTGTTTATATTTCTTGAATCTCGTTGAATGTTAAATGCCATTTTATTTAAAATTCACATGAGATAATATGGTAGATTCAATTGTTTCCCTCCAATGAAATGCATTAATAACCGAGCATGATAAAAGAGAAGGGTTCCATATCTTCCTTCATAGGTGAGGAATTTTTATACAACAAACAACAAATTGCACCATTTTGATTTCATTGCAGAAACAAGAATACCCTTCTTGAATGACAAGATATCCATACCTAGGTTATGTAAGAAGGATTTCCATTTTTCATCTTTTAATCTCTGATTTTTGAAGCAACTTTCACCATTTCTAGGAATTTTGGTTGCTTCACCAATAAATGACTCGGTCAATTTTAATTTGATGTCCCCAATCTCTACTTTGACCCCATCAAATGCTCGTGCAAATGCTTTGGATACTTCTACTCAGGCAATCAAACTTCTCAAATAACTTTAACCAACCCAACTTTTGCAATTGTTCTCTCACTTTAGGGTAAGTGCTTAGGAATTTTGCACCCATAGGATCATGGCAGATAATGACTCCCATTGATGTAGAATAAGTCTCATTCCCCAAATTTCCTTTTCAACAGTGTATAAGTAGAAGAAAATATATGGTGATATGGATGAAATTCGGTGAGGAATTTTGGGTTAAATGGAAGTGAAAGACTTTCAGTGGTAGTATTATAATAGGAATCTCCCTTTTTGAATCATAATTTCCCATGAACTGTTTGCATACGATCCTTTGATATTTATATAGGCTTCAGAGTTTTGAATTATTTGAATAGGATAGAGATATTTATAATATATCATGGAACAAAATGATAAGGAGTGAGTTATAAGGAGTGTCATCTTTGAAATATATGTGAGCCTTCAATTGATCAATCAACTTAAATATCTATAGTTCCTATTTTAATAAAATTGATTATCTATTCATATAATTACCTTTTTGCGTTACCTCACTCATGTGTTCTGATCTTGCTTTGCTTGCAGGTCCAAAGTGGTTTTCTGATGAATCAATGAAGGAATGTTGACAATATTTAAAAAAAAAATCTTTCGATTCTTCAGAGTATTTGTTGTTGCTCAAGGTTGATGATGTTGATGACCACTGATGATTTTGATAAATGTTGATGATTTCTCTTTAAAAGAGAAACAAATTCTTCAAACCAATTAGCTTGAACTAAAAAAATTATTTTACACAGAAGAAAGCAAAAAGAGAAATGGGAAAAAGGAAGGGAGAAGGGAATATCCAAGTTGCCAAATGATTTAGGGTTTCAACTAGGATTTTCATCATAGTATATGCCAACAATGATAGTTTCCATAACTATGCCTTTATTTTATTTTTCTTGTTACTTTTTTTTTCATAGAAGAGAAACTACATATGTTTTGGCGGTAAAGGAGAAGGATCTCGTTTCCCTACCAATTTCAAATCAGAGTTTTCTTGCAGACTTTGAGCAAATTCTTCTCTTGTTAAGGGCTTATGATAAAACTTTAATCTATGACCATTAAAAGGAAAAGTAATCCCTTCTTCATCAATAGTCTTAATCCTTATTGCTCCATTATCGAAAACAATTTCCATCTCGTAGGGACCCGACCAATGTGTTTGAAATTTTACTTGAAAATATTTAAAATTAGAATCAAAGAGAAGGGCCCAATCACCTAGATGGAACTTTTTGAATTTGATGATTTTTTCATGCCATATAATTATTTGTTGTTGGTTTATGTTTTTCCTTTGTATGGCATCTTGTCAGATCTCATCAAATTCATTCAGCATTTCCAATAATTGCTTTTGGGCAATAGAAAGATCTAGCCACAATTTTGTTGTTGTCTTGTTGGTCTCCACTTGAAATTTAGTAGGAAGAAAAACTTGCTTCCCATATATAAGCTCATAAGGAGTATGTCTGGTGGTATTCCTCCACGTGGTTCGGTATGCCCAGAGTGCTTCAAGAATTTTGTCATCCCAATCTCTTCTATGTAGATGCACGGTCTTGGTCAATATGGCTTCAAGAACTTTGTTTGTAGATTCCGCTTGTCCATTACCTTGTGGATGATATGGAGTGGATTTGTGATGCCAGATCTTGTATTTCTCCATTATCTTCTACACTAACTTGGATGTGAATTGCATACCTTGATATGTTATAATTTCTCGTGGAACACCAAAACGAGTGAAAATTTCCTCAAAAATAAAATGTAACAACAACATTTTTAGTGGCTCAACCTCTGCCCATTTGGTAACAGAATTAGTTGAAACAAGTATATACCCCTTTTGTTGGGATGAAGTATTAACAGACCCAAAAAATATATATATATATCCCATTTTTCAAAAGGTTTTATTGATATCTGTGGTTGTAGAAGCATCTCATCTGATTAGATATGTCTCCCCATCCTTTGAAAACTATCACATCTTTTGACATATTCCTTGCCATCCTTAAAAAGAGAAGGCCAATAATATCCCAAAAGAAGTACTTTATATGTGGTTCATTTGTCAGAAAAATGTCCTCCACATGGTTCATCATGACATGCTTTGAGTTTACATGTACTTCATCTTCTCGAACACATCTCCTAATGATCAAATTAGGTCCTGCTCGATACAATTATCCTTCTATCTAGGAATATGGTGCATTGGCTTTGATGATTTTGTCTTCTTTTTGTGATAGCTGAGGAGGATGTTTTCCCACAGTCAAATAATTAGAAATATCTACAAACCAAGGAGTTTTAGTAGATACCGCAAAAATATATTCATCATGAAAATTATCTACTACAAGAGTATCATTATTATCATTTTTCATCTTGGAAAGTAAATCAATAGTTGTGTTTCTTTTCCCAACCTATCTAAAATGGTGATATTAAATTCCTACAACAGTAAAATCCATCTAGTAATTCTGCAATTAGTAATTGGTTTGTGCATAAGATATCTAATAGCATAATGATTTGTGTGAATAAAAGTTTCATACCCAGTAATATAATGTCTAAACTTATTAATGGCATGACCAACTGCTTAAAACTCCTTTTCCGTGATTGTATAATTTAATTATGTAGGAGTCAAATTTTTACTCATATAATATATAACATAAGGAGCTAAATCATTTTGTCCCAATACAACTCCTAGGTTTGTAACTGAAGCATCAATGGAAATATGAAATGGAAGGGACCAATTTGGTCCTCTAGAAATTGGTGCTTCAGAAATGTCATGTTTCAACAACTCAAAAACATTTTGACAATACAAATTCCAATGAAATTCACAATCTTTAGTGAGTAATTTGAAAAGTGGCAAAGCAATCTTTGTGAAGTTTTCTATAGACCTTCTATAGTAACATGTGAATCCAAGAAAACTTCTGACATCTCTTTGGCACGTTGGTATTGAAATTTTGAAGATAACTTCAACTTTTGATGAATCCACTTTGATTCCAGCACCTGAAATATGATGACCCAAAAAACTTCCTTCATTAAACATCATAAAGCATTTTTCATTACTAAATGAAAGATTAACTTCTTTACATCTAACAACAATTTTTTCCATTTTTTCAGTAGCTTCTTCAAAAGTATTCACATAAAAAATAAAATTATCCATATAAAATTCTACACAATCAAGGATCAAGTCAGAAAAGATGCATAATACTTCTCTATAACACCCTCCTCCCATATTTACCGAGGCTAACTGACCTACCAGGGTAAACATGTGATGAAGAGTTACTATGATATGATTCAACCTCTCAAGTACAATTAAGGAACTAGAATCGACAAACCAAAACCAAAATGACCTTCCTTAGGAGCTGCAAGTACCCCAAGGGCTAACCAACCACTCTAGGTGCCCAAACCCTGAGTTAACTTGCTTTTAAAATGAACTACACCCCTAGTCGCTCCTATGCCAATCCCTCCACGTGACTGTAGTCTTTTTAAGCTAGTTCTATGCTAGTAACCGAGATATTTAAGCCAATTTTTCAAGGCTAAGATCCAGGCCTCTACCTAGAACTTGATGAAACACTTAAAAGTGATCAATAATAAGCAGACAAGGCCTCTAATGCAAAGCTTGAACATGGACTTGACTTGACTCATCCTAACCATGACAAGCATTCTGTCAAACACATCATGAACATGAAACGTATAGGTCATAAATACACATATGAGTATAGGGATTTCATATTTATCTAAAAATATTCAAGAAGGTCTAATACCTTCTCACCATAACTACGGTATCATATATTAGGTCATTCATTCATTAACATTTCATTTACTAATCAAAACATGATGAGGGCCATAACTCAAGTCTATCATAAAACCATGCTTACATCCAACATTTAACCAGACTAATAATAATGATAGAACAACCATCCAAGCCACATAATAACAAGTACATTTACTCATAACATACAAGGAAAGAAAGCTCTTATTAACATATGAAAAATCCAACCAAGTTATGGACTTCCATGTACCACCCGACCATAAATTGGGTTGAACCAAATATTTCTTTCAACCAATCACCCCTGTGCCATATTCCAAGCATGAATGTGGGACTCACAACAAAACTACTAGGGATTTGTTAGGCTTTACCGCAATCTTGCCATATACCGGTCAAGGATTCCTAGGCCCAAACCCTCATCTATACAACCAAGATTTATTGTATATCCCACCAAGGTATTCCTAGGCCCAAAAAAGAAAAATACACTATCAGACTTTACCGCAATCCCACCATATACTGGTCTAGGGAACATTATGCCTATACAAGCATGGATGTGTTAGGTCCCTATAATACTAGTGTATTCCCCTTATTGTTATTGTTAGTGTAGCCCCTATTATTATTGTTGTGCCCATGTATCCCCCATGTTGTTATTATTGTGCCCCATAGAAGCCCACTATTGTTATTATTGTGCCCTTACATTATTATTGCTATGTAGGATCTGATTATATTGTGGCCACTTAGACTCCTATATATACCAAGGAGGTATTATCATTTGTATCATCTAAGAATTGTTCATTTATGTAATGTGAATGAGGTTTCCCCCTTGAAGATGCTAATTTTTAAGTTGTTGATCTATCTTTCCTTCTATTTTGTGAGCTAGTTGCATAACATTTGGTATCAGAGCTTTGTATTCTAGGGTTTCACTTCTTCAAATAGGTCATCTTGGCATTTCTGCTATAAATTTTTTCTACGAGTCTTTAGAATATGAAATTGCAACCACATGGATTCGAAATATTGGTGAACGTCGTGTACAAATTTCAGATCTTGGTTCACTATAGTTTTAGAGATATGATCTGAGGAAGTTAGGGTTTTTGCAGGCTCCAAAATTCAATCTCAAAAAGGTGACCTAGGGAAAATTGTCACAACCTCCTATCCGAGCATCAGATATGAATTTCATAAAAAGTGACAAAAATTGCACGAAATTTAGTTTTTTTGTATCATTTTCAGGGCTGAAGGTGAAAACAGTGACGGATGCAATTCTGTACAAGTTCGTTATACTAAACCAGTCTATAATGAAGTCATCGTGGGAGATTGGGAATAATGCTTTCTTGAAGAATCCAATCTTAGTCTAACTTGTCGGGTTGGAAAGAAGACTCAAAGGTCTACCGCATAATGGAATTTTAGACGTTAGGGATATTAAATTACCAAGATAAAACAACTTCAATATAAAGGTCCTAAAAAGTAGGAAAAAGGTGTGCATTTTTTTTAAATTTTGCATAACGTTTTTGAAAAATCAGTTTGAAGTGATTCAAAGGGAATATTGAAGCATAAATATTAGTATTTGGTTCTAAAATTCCTCCCAAACAAAATAATTCTACACCCATTAAGCCCTTAGAAAGCTTTACTATGACTCATGAAGAGGAAGAATTGCAACATTATATATCAAAATTACGGGACCAAGTGCAACAAATTTCGTTCTCACAAAGAGAAACCAAAGATGAAATAAAAGGGGACATGGATGGCTTAAAATGCGACATGGATGGTTTGAAATAAAAAATAAAAGGTGACATGAATGGTTTAAAAGTAGAATTAAAAGAAGACATGGAAGGTTTGAAGGAAGGTTTGACAAAGTTACTACAAGAAATGATTCCTAATGGCAAAAAGGCATTCCATGAAACTCACAAGGAGAACAAAAGAAACGTGAATTATGATTTTAGAGAATCCAATGTTGGGTTTAAGACCTACCACATTCCAAAGATTGATATGAGGAAGTTTGATGGAAAGGATCCGAGAACATGGATACTACAGATGGAGCAATATTTTGAGCTCCATGATGTGCAACACACACAAAAGGTACACATTGCATATTTATATTTAGAACCCAATCACTTTGTATGGTATCAATGGCTTTGTTCTCATAAACGACTAATCACTTGGTCAATTTTACAGAGGAAATTATAGCACATTATGAGGATGCAAAGAGAAACACCTTCTTTAGATAATTGATAAATTTCAAACAAAAGGGTTCAATGGCAGAGCACATTGAGGACTTCCAAAAATTGAATATCAGGGTAACTCATATTCCAGAGGAGCATAGGATTGTTGTATTCATAGGGACTTTGAAGGATAACATCCAACATGAGGTTCACCTTTGGGAACCTGATTCATCAGAAAAGGCATTTAGGGTGGCAAGAAAATTTGAAAGCAAAATTATGGCAATAAGGAAGTCTACCGCTAACAACTATAAAGATGGAAATGTTGCTGCTCCTAGCCTTCCACAACCTACAAGGTTTACATCACAATAATTGGAGGAAAAAATAGAAAAAGGGATTTGTTACAGTTGCAATAGAAAATACACTAAAGGTCATAAGTGCGTAGAGAATAAGTTATTCTACATTGATTATGAAGTGGAGGAAGAAAACTACAAGAAACATCAAAAGAGGAGGATATACACCAAGAGCCAATGAATGAGCAAGGGACGAGTTCATAGAATGCAGAAATTATTCCTACATTTCTGCCAACCCTAGAGAAAGAAGAAATGAATCTGACCATATCTTGTAATGCATTGGTAGGAATTACCACTCCTCAAACTCTCAATATAGAAGGATATATTAAGAAGAAAAAGGTAATAGTGTTGATTGATTCGGGTAGTACCTGTTTGGTCAATTTAGTGATGTCTAAATTGCAACTTTTAAATGTCAACCCGGGGCTCGTAAGCTGATGAAGTGAGGTGTACTGTATGTACTTAGGAAACTATTTCTTAAGCTTTTGTCGTTTTTAACTTTTTAGGTTTGTTTTCAAGTATATCTCTCCTAATGTGATGTGATGGAAATGAAATAAAGTGAGTGAAGTGTGTGAGATTGTGATGTGCTTTTTACAACTTAAAAGTATTCTACAAGAAAGCTTGAAGTGAAATCAACTCTTAAAGGAAAATAAAGGCATCAAATAAAAGACTAATGACAAAGGCCCAGTATCTCTGCTGCTGCAAGGAAATGAAAATGAAATCTATGTCAATTAGCAACTAAGCAATGTGAAACTAAAGTAAATCTATCTAGAAGAAAGACTAGTCGCAAATACTTTAACTTCTTCTTAACCTCTTACCTTTTCACTGAATATATCATGTGATAAACAATTAAAAACAAGTCAAGCAATTGTGAGTTCTTGAATAACTAAATCAAGCTGTGCTAAGTAATATTTTGGTCCTCAATAAAGATATTAAATTATGAAGAAGGAACCATCAATAGATAAACAACATGATATCTAGAAACAGAAAGCAAATATGCAAATTGACTAAGTGATAATGAGGAAATAAAGGCTGCAAAACAAAGAAGGTCAGCAACATAGACAAGATGATCACAAGTGTCACTAGTTGTGCAAAAGAAAAGAAAGAAACTGTCCCGGGCACGCCTAAGAAACCTGCATAACACACTGATCAGTCATGGAAAAGTGCAGAAATGTAAACAAGCAGAATTTGAAAGGTATATACAGCTATCAAAACACAACAATAAAAGGTATTATATACATAAAACGAAAGAAAGAAATTCAGGAAATTAAAAGTACTGTACAGGCCTTTAGTAAACAGGGGCCCTCTGCCTACTCCAGCCAATTCAAAGATCAATTACACGCTTGAATGGGATAATAGTCTTCTCATATATTATGCATGAAATAGAAAAATACAGTGGGAGTTCAAAAGTACATAACAACAGCTAACAAATCCCTTGTCCAGTGTTCAAAGACGCTTTATTTATAACTGAAGAAGGCGAACTAACTTAACGAAATCTAAGTAATTCGAACAGCTGTGTAAAAAACACGTAGTCTTGCTACGTCCTCGGATTTAGGCAACGGTCATTGTGGGCATTCAATCCGCTGTTGGATTATGTTTCCCACTACCTTCATAACTGAGGACGATGCCACCTGTTCTTCACGTGCTCTAAAATAAAACACGCAGATCCGTGCCACCGCCAATGACCTCCGTTGACCGAAGTTGCCTCCTCGTTGACCACGGGCTTTGATTACTGGTTTGGATGATTTGGAGGGACACACACCATGTCCTTGGTTCCACGAACTTGCCCATGTGGCTCTTCTTCCCGGAGGACACCTGGAACATAGCATTTAATAAAACGGCTGCAGAATCCGGGGTTGGCTGCAGAAACCGGGATCAGCTGCGGAAAACCCTGTGTGAGCTGCGGAAAGCAGCACCTTGAACCAAAATTCTAAACCAAACACAATCATTAGCATAATTAGAAAACCATGTAAAAAGTCCTAAAATACAATGATTTGAGCAATTTGATGGAGGGAATGAGTGGCAAAATAAGGAAATGAATAGGAAAAAGAGGCTGGGAGGATGTGTAAAGAAGTGTAGGTTTGAGGCTCAACAATACCCATAGTTTTATTCATTGTAAGATAGCTAAGGAATTGAATTGCTTCCTATATCCAACACCATAGTGTCAAGTGATGGTTGAAAATGGAGGAACTATAATTTGCTCTAGGAGGTGCCATAATATCAAGCTAACCATGGGGAACATGTATTGAATAGTCCAATGCTTTTAATTCCAATGGGTGGTGATGGTGTTGTACTAAGATTCCAATGGTTACAATCTTTAGGGACAATAACTTTTAATTTTCAAGAACTTTTCTTGAATTTTTTTGGGAAGGAAAAGAAGTTGAATTAAAGGGCATGAAAAGGAAACCAGGAAAGATAGTTAACTCTAATGGCATGATAAAGCTTCTTAAGAAATAAAAACAAGGAGTAATTGCACAATTATGCTCACTAGAGGTTCAAGCATCGAAATCCTTTATTTCTCCAAATGTCCAAAAATTCATGGACAATCATTCCAAAGTATTTGAGACTCCCAAAGACCTATCACCTATTCGTGATCATGATCATGATATTCATTTGATTCTAGGAAGTGTTCCTCCAAACATCAAACCTTACATATATCCCTATGCCCAAAAGAGTGAAATTGAATGTATGGTTGCAGAAACGCTAGAGGCTGGTATAATTCAACTTAGTCAAAATTCTTTCTCTGCTCCAGTAGTAGTGGTTCACAAGAAGGATGGATCGTGGCATATGCTTACGGATTATAGGGAGCTTAACAAGCTCAATATTAAAGATAAATTACGCACTCCTATCACTGATGAATTGTTGGATGAATTACATAGAGAAAGTTATTTCACCAAGCTGGATCTTCATTCAGGATATCATCAAATTAGAATGAAGACTGAAGACATTTCAAAAACAACATTCAGAACTCATGAGGGTCATTATGATTTTTTGGTAATTCCTTTTGGCCTTAGGAATTCACCTTCCACATTTCAAGGTTTGATGAATTCCGTCTTCAAACCCTTCCTTAGATAATTTGTGTTAGTATTTTTTGACGATATACTAATCTACAACAAGTCTTGGAAGGATCATGTCCAACATGTTGACAAGGTGCTCAAAGTATTGGAGGAGAAACAATAATATGCAAAAACAGCTAAATGTTTCTTTGGAGTACAAGAGGTGGAATATTTGGGTCATATTATATCTCATGAGGGTGTTAAGGTAGACCCTAACAAAATTAAAAACATTAAGGAATGGAAAATCCCCACAACCATAAAGGATCTTCGAGGATTTCTTGGGTTGACAGGGTATTATCGCAAATTTGTTAAGAATTATGGGAGAATAATAGCACCTCTAACAACATTACTAAAGAAAGATGCATTTTCTTGGACTCCAGAAGAAACTAAGGACTTTTAACATCTTAAAGAGGCAACGTGCCAAGCACCACTCTTCACTACGCTAGAATTCACAAAAACCTTTATTGTGGAATGTGATGCCTCACGAAATGGAATTGGTGTTGTTTTAATGCAATAAGGAAGACCCAATGCTTTTGAAAGTCGTCCAATCAAAGGAAAGTATTTACACAAACCTATTTATGAGAAGGAAAAGTTAGCAATACTACATGCACTAAAGAAATGGCGACCTTACCTAATGGGATGACACTTCATGGTAAAAATAGATCATGATAGTCTTAAATACTTTTTGGAACAAAGATTATCTTCAGAAGAGCAGTAAAAGTGGGAAAGATGTTGGGTTATGACTTTGAAATGATCTACAAAAAAGGGAAGCAAAATGTTGTCGCAGATGCGCTCTCAAAAAAGGATGACAATGTGGAAGCATTGCTTTGTGCCATTTCTATTATCCAACCTGATTGGATGACCGAAGCAAGGGATGAATGGAAAAATGACGAAGAGGTGTGGACACTCATTCAAAAGTTACAACAAGATTCCAACTCAAGTAAAAGATTCTTTTGGAATTGCACACCTCCCCCTTAGGAGGGAACTCAAGATTTTTAAAAACTTACCAGAGGGTCAAGAAGGATTTTTTTTGGGATGGCCTTAAATCTGATATTCAGAAGGTTGTGGCAAAATGTTTGGTTTTACAACAAAATAAAGTTGAGACAATTAAGACCCCGAGTCTGTTACAACCTTTAACCATTCCAAGTTAGCGTTGGGAGTAGGTCTCAATGGATTTCATCACAAGCTTACCCAAGTATGAAGGAAAGAGTGTCATCATGGTGGTAGTTGATAGACTTACCAAGTATGCACACTTTTCTGTATTAGTTCATCCTTTTAAATCCAGTACAATTGCTACTGCATTTATGGAAACAATTCAAAAGCTACATGGAAACCCAAAGATTATTGTAAGTGACAGAGATCCCATTTTCACTGGAAAATTTTGGACGAAATTATTTTCTTGTCTTGGTATTCAATTAGCTCATAACTCATTTTATCATCCTCAATCTGACGGGCAAACTTAGATAGTGAACAAATGTTTGGAAGAATATCTGCATTGCTTTGTATATGATAAACAAACACAATGGGTCAATTGGTTACCTCTATTTGAATGGTGGTATAACACTTCCTTCCATATTGTAGCAAAAATGATCCCATTTATGGCAGTTTATGGATATCATCCACCATCCATCACATCATCTTTAAGAGAAAATTCTAAGGTTCAAGCAGTGGAATATCACATCGAGCATTAACAACAAGTTCTCCAAATCTTAAAGGATAACCTTACTCCGACGCAAAATCGAATGAAACAACAAGCATATCAGCATCACAGTGAAATAAGTTTTGATGTAGGCGACTAGGTATTTTTACAGCTATAACCATATAAACAAATGTCTCTCAAGCAAGCTAAGAAGGATAATAAATTATCACCCAAGTACTATGGTCCTTACAAGGTGTTGCAAAATATTGGTTCTATGGCATACAAATAGGAGTTGCCTACATCTTCTCGAGTACACCCAATTTTGCATGTGTCATGCTTAAAGAAGGTTATCATTGACAAGCTCCTAGTTCAAACAGTGTTGCCAGAACTTGACGAAGAATTTCCCCTAGCCATAATAAACCAAATGAACACCCGCTAGGATGTTTTTCCCAACAATCAGCTTGGAATACGTGTCCGGTGACGTTGGTCTTATTTTGCCTTGATTAACTTTATTACATGACCTTTTAACCGAGGGCTATTACATGCTCTTTGAAATGTAGCAGGTGAATTACATAAACCAAACAAAAGTACCCTATAATGATACGTAACCCATGGACATGTAAAAGTTATCTTATCTTGATCTTCAGGTGCAAGTTGAATCTAATTATATTCTTTGAAACCATCAAGAAAAGAGAAATATTTGTTTTTTTGCTAGTGTATTCAATACATGATCAATAAAATGTAATGGGAAATGATTGTTTATAGTTGCCTTATTTATTTCTAAATATTCTATGCATATTGGTGAGCGCCGGTATTGCAGCAAGAATGCTGCAACTCCTGGGCTGCCAACTTTACTTTTATCAACCCAATAGTTTGTAACAAACTTGGAAGCGTCGGTGCTATATGCACAAGTAGTAGTTCTCACTGTAGGTTGTCACTTGGTGAGCCGACGCAAGATCACTAGGAGCTCAATCCAACTTCTATAGATTTTAGAAGAAGCTCTATGTATGATGAAAGGAAAGAAAGATTACTCTACAGAACCCACTTGTGTTAGAACCTCTCATTCACCTTCCTTGACTCACTGCAATAGTCACACCCTTGCTATTGAAAGAGTTATCTTACGTGCCTCTGTGCAACATCGTGATCAAGGCATTACCTTACGACCCATTGCTGGGACTCCTACACCAAATGGTTTGAGGTCTAATTGGGACTTCTTACCAGGGAAATCCCCTTGACATGTTGGTGGGTCCAACAAGGTCAAAAAAAAGAATCTCTCATTTAAGAATGAAGCTTGGCGAATTAGTTGAGGACTTTTCTACCCACTTACTTCACATCTGTCACAAAATTCCTGAATGGTTTGTGGACCTTGACTTCATGAGCCAAGAGATGAAACACTTGGTTCATGTCTCTTGAAATGGTGAACCTCCTGATTTCCCTTCTTCCTCGACTCTTGCGGATCACGTGACACCTCATGTCTTGAAGAGGATTCCCCCTTGCAATGACCACAAAGCTAATAAATCTTCCCAGTGGGTACCCCCTTGCAGTGGTTACAAAGCTGAGAAATCTGTGCAACATGTACCCCCTCGAAGCGGTTGCAAAGCTGAAAAATTTGCGTAGTATGTTCCCAACCCATCTGCTCGGCTATCTCCCGCCCCAATGAAGGAAATTCCGGAATGGTTAAGAATTCCTATGGTGAAAACTCATCCCTCCATTCCATAAGAGGACATCACCATTCATAACCAAAGTCTTGAGTCTAATCTGCATCTCTGCCATCCTCCATCATCTACAAGCCATGAATCCTTGCACCATGACTCGCTTGAGCGATCTACTTCACTAGCTAGCTACATGAACTCTCTTTATTCTCGAGCTGCTGGCTCAAGTTGTAGTCATGTGCAAGGCAGTCTCATCATACAAGCGAAGGAGCAGGATGATGAAGACACATTCAATTCCTCTCAAAACATTGAACTTCCATTCTTGATTGATTCTCGATCTGTGAATCTTGGTGAAACATCATGCACAATTAATTCTTTTGACCAACCTCCAGTCCTGGGCTGTCATCACTCCCACGCTTTCGTATGTTGTGATTAACACCCAGGCACATCATATGATCTACTATCATCTCATGTACACTCTAACTCAGATCTCGAATGCACACCGGTCAAAGCAGACCTCCATATCGAAGCTTCCTCTACACCTCACTTTCGCATATGTCCTATGATTCAGAGTGCATCAACATGCATTAGAGATACTCCACGTTCTCTTTCTTCTTCATATTATGAGTTATCTCCTCGATCGACATAAGGCAATGAGGTTGTCCATGATGAAAATAGTCTCAACACACAAGACCCTTCTCACTCGTCATCATCTTATGTGTTCCATGAAGACAGCTCATCAAGTCAGCTTGCTAAAAATTTTGATGAAGCCTGTGACAGAGATGGTTGTCATCCTAAGAGCAGTTTTGAAATCAGTAACAACAACCATCCTTAAGTGATGCATGATCTGGTTCACATCTCAAAATGTAATTTTTCAATTCTAGAAAGTTCCAAGACGTGCCAGGGAGTCGAGGCACTTCAACGTCCGTTGACAGTTATGTCAAGACCTCGTGAATCTCGTAGGCCTGTCAAACCAAATCAGATCTCGTTTCTTACTCACAATCCGTCTATCTGCATGGTTGCACTCAACGTGGATCCCCGTGTGAAGAATATTTACTATTATGGGTGTGATATTTCACAATTTTAGGTTTTTTCTAATGATCGAATCCATGAGTTTATTACAACATGTCCATCTTCATGCACCTCTCTTACATCCAATTCAGGTTGGGAGTGTCCGTCCCTGATGAACTCATGGGACAACGAAGTTGATCATCTCAAAGACTATCTTTATCTAGAATCATACTTATTGTATGTTCTCTCTCGTAATCAACTCCTTGGTCTTTTTGCAAATTTTGCACATCAAATCTGCCCACTCATCACACCAGCAATCTCCCTGTGTGATGACGAGCGCACAACCTATCGTGTGAATCAAGTTACTCTCATTTCACCACACCCCAACTAGTTTCACACATTCACGGTGTTGGCATTCTTTCTACATTTATGTGATGACGATGATGCTTGCACACTTTTTCACCAGTTGTAGGTGGGTGTTCTATCATGTCTTGCGCACAACAAACTTGGTTCCCTCATTCAGAGCGTTCGCAGGATTATTCAAAAATGTTCTTTGTTCATGTCAAACTAGGAATCTGGCATCTTGACCGACTAGTCTGAGTTTTCTTCTATCTTGGGTGGCTGTCATGCAGTTTATCATTTTCCAAAGAATACTTCCAATGAAATTTGATTCGCGCACTATGATCTTCAACGTGTAACATCTTTCTTCTTAGACTTCTGTCAAGCAAGTGAGGCACTTCGGCCTACGCTGATGGCTATGAGATACCCTCACTGTATTGACATGACCGACGAGAATGACCAGATCTATCTATCCATATCATATTCCCATCGTGATCGCTCTCTCAAATCAGGAATCCATCTTCTCAAAGATCATGAATATTTCAAAACAACCATCACAATTTTTATGATCCAATCTCTAAATGGATGGAACAATCTTACTTGGCGATTCATGTTATAGGTAACAAGCTTTAGTCCTTCTTTGCACTCGCTAAGAAACTTGGTGCATAACAACACATACTCACAAGAGGCCTATGAGGTTTGTTGAAAATAGTCATGGAAGAGGTAAGCATGTGTGTTGGGTGGTTGTGACACATTCTTCCGCCCACAGGCGAGACCTTCTCTCTCGTGTGCAAGTTTGTCAAGTTTTTGCATTTTCTATTGCACATTGTTTTTTATCTATTTTAATCACTTGTATCTTCACGATTGCAAGTTAGGTATGCCCATGGTGGCTTCACTAGAAATTTAATTTCATGTAACCTCGACCATTTAGCATAAGGGTAGGAGTAGTGTTTGCTTCCTCGCTTGTCTTTTCTGTCTGGTTTACATGTTTGTTTGCTTGCTGACTTGGTTTAGTTAGTTTGCTTGTTTTCTTTGTCTCCTCCACATAGCTTGATGATGCGGGGTATTCAACGATCTTCGGTCTTGGAAAGTGGTTTCAAAATTGTGTTCTTTTTCCTTTCCCTTGGTAGGTTCATTCATCTATTTAGCTACAAGTGAGTCTTCAGACATGCTTCCTCCTTTTTCTCCTTCATCATCCCCCCATGATTTGACAGCGTACCTGTTCCTGCAATTCACTCATGATGGGATGACATCAATCCAAAAAAATCCCTAGTCTAAGATGATGCATTATTATCCATGAAATGAGCCTGGAATAGGTGACAGGCTGGGAGAGATGGATCAGTAACTTCTCATTACATAGTTCCAAGTGCCAGGGAGATAGGTTGATCACTGAGACTGCGTAGAGTGAAACTAAAGCTTGACTAAGGAAATTTTGAGCACAATCCTCACTAGGGAGAAAAATTGTGTAGTGGCCACTGGTAGTCAAGATTGCGTAGTTCATGAAGACAGTGGCTGATGCAGGATGAGACCCTCGGAGACATATCTGTTCAATTTTCAGAGGCAAGGGAGAATGGGCAACAGAGAGACCTAGAGGGAAAATGTGCGCAGTTCTTGAGGTCAATGATCTCCAACTGAGGGAGCATAATGGGGGCAATATCTATGCAGTTGTGGAGGCCAAGGGAGGTTGGGTTCTTTATGCATTGCGGGGTTCCAACAAGCAAGGGGAAAATCTTAAGGACTGAAACTGAAAAGTGTGCAGTTCAAGTCAGACTAGGAGGAACTGTTGCGCAATTATGGGGGTCAAGGAAGGATGTTAAGATCTAGAATTATGCAGTACAACTACCCTGGAGGACAGTGATTGCACACTGCATAGTTCTAGGTAGCAAGGTCACATCACTGAGGGCTGATATTGCACAGTGTGCAATTCAGTAGGGGTCCAATGAAACTGAGTTGCCTGATCAGGAAGATTTTCGGGAATATAGCTAGGTGTAGGAGAAATATGTACCTGTGATGAGATTGAACTTGTGATGATACAATTAGCATACTTCGATGACACGACAACATAGACCACTGAAGCAACAAGAAAGCATTTCCCTCTGTGTGAGTGTCTCATAATAATAAGTGACAAGTGCGACACTTGAGATAGACTTTAGAACGGCTTTGATGACACTTGTACGATGATGCTCAAAACTTTTTGTATGAATGTGACATGTATTTACATAGATAGGTTAACTTGTATACATAAAGACCAACCCTCGAAATTTCCAGAAAGGGTCCACAAGCATGAAAAAATAGTCAAACATATCAAAAGACGACAGTTGATCCAATAAGAAAAAGGGATCAAAGGACTTTAGGAAAGCTCATGAAATGAGCTTAAGTGTTTGCAACAATCAAGGGAAAGACCGTGGAAGGCTCCGAAATTTGAGTGCAAGCCAAAATTTTGGAGGTTGTTGCAACCGCTACAACACTTGGTGACATACTAGTTGAATTCCAAATTCTCTATCTTGGTTAGTTTCTTTTGTGCAGGGCCATGGTCCTTTAGGGAGTATTGATTCAATGTGTAGATTAATTTGGCTTCCCCACTTATCCCATGAATATATATGGTCCCCTTTGTACCTTCTCAGTTGAACACAACAAAAGTTTCAACATAATCACAATGTTTTGAATTGGGAAGGGTAGTTTGGCTTGCGAGCTTAAGATATTCATTGTATAGTTTTTCATCTCTGGTGTTGCTCCACTACTAGCAAGCCTAGATAGTACCCTAGTGGAGTCACATAGGAACACAAGCATTTCTCCACTGCCAATGAGCCTGGACAGTACACTAGTGGAGTTTCTTGCTTCACCTCTCTGTGCAGGAATCCTTTCTCTTCTTTCGCCTTTATTTATTTATTAAAGAGATTTGTGCATTGACACTTATTTATTTTGGGGCAAGAGAGGTTGTTCCTTTAGAAAATCATATAAGACCTTTGATTTAGGTTTGCTCGTTTATATATTTTTCCCTTCTCCATTTCTACTAATTGAATAGGCTTGAAAACACCCAAGCAGGAAATTGAGTATAGGCATGAAGTTTTCAGACCGGACACAGGTTCATGGTTGGACCAAAACTCTCCTTATAGATGGATTGCACTTTCCGTCAAAATTTCATTGGCTAAAAGATACAACCAACACAAGGAAGACAAACAAAATATTAGCCAAGTGATGCAGTATCATAAGAATCTTTGAACTTTAGCTGCATACACAGTTGGAAGCCACGACGTAGTAAGGCACAACACTTATTTACATGACAAAACAACAAAAAATTGAAGGAAAAACACAATAATCAAATAAAAAAATATTATGTACATAGTGCGGGGAGCAACCCCATATCTTCATTGAAAATATTGTTTCAAGTCTTGGCCATTAACAAGGAGAGAGTCAATCTTCCCATCAAGTGATTGAAGATGATTCATGTGTTGGCCAAGATTTTCGTGGAATGTGTAAGGACCAATCCACACAGACTAAAAATTAGTGTGTTTGCCTTTTTCCTCATGGGCTTTGTCCCACTTTAAGACTAAGTCACCCACACTAAAGCTATTCTTCCCTATAGAATTTCTATCAAACCATCACCTGATATGACTTTGGTGAAGAGAAAAAAATTCTTTTGCTTTCAGCCTTTATTCTTGTAGCTTTTGTAGAGTGTCCATCCTACATTGAACTAGAAGACATGGCTTGCCTTGGGATTCTTGGGACAACTAGAGAGCGAGGAAGTATATGTTCGACAGGAGGATGACTTCTTTCAACAGGAAGTAAGTGGAGGTGTTCAAAGAAGTTTTAGGCATGACTTGGTCAGCCCATAAGGCATCGACCAAAGCAGAGTGCCAATATTGTTGTTAAGAGAATATGGTATTTTTGATGATACAGATGAGGTTCTTATTCGTGGATTCAGTAAGACCATTTCCCTGCATATAATAATTAGCAGAATGTTTCAATATAATATCATTTTCCAATGCAAAATCATAAAGCTTTAACGAGGAAAAGTATGTTGCATTGTCAAACACAAGTGACTTAGGAACACCAGACCTGGAGATGATATTTTGCTGCAGAAAGTTGATGACTTCCTGATCGTTCACTTGTTTTAGCAGAAATTCTCATGTCCACCGGGTGGAATAATCTGTAGCAGTTAAGATATAGCGGTGTTGCTTGGATGAGTGAGCGAAAATTCCCCCAATGATATCCAAGCCCCACTATTGGAAAGGTTCTTCTACTACAACAGGTTGTACCAAGGCTGCTAACCTCTGATTTATGTCGTCACAGCTTTGACAGACTGGGCACTTGTGGGCATATTCATGAGCATCCTTGAATAATGTAGGCCAGTAGAAATTGACCCGCATGATCTTATGCACTGTAGTGTTGCCTACGAAGTGTCCCTCGGATGGTTCGTCGTGGAGATAACGTAACACCTTTTATGAATCATGTGCCTCCAGACACCTGAGCAATATCCCATTGTGGTGCTTCCTAAACAACACCCCATGCATCAATTGATATGACAATGATTTGAGTCGAAGTTCCCTCTTCTGTTGCATAGAGAAGTGAGAGGGCACAGTGCCATGCTCGCACATCTACCTACCAAGAGTTTCTGTCTAAAGTGGGGGAGACTTGCTCAACATTGTACATCTCGATCTCTTGCTCCCACCTACGAGCTCTTCTTCTTCTTCTTTTGCGTTGACTTCTTCTGTTGTTAATTTTCAAAGACCATGACCCTTAATGGTGTGAATTGGTTTGATGTCAAGATCATATTCCTGTAATCCGGTCATCCAGTTCACCCTTCTTTCACCCAACTATTGTTGGACAAGCAGTTTTCTAGCTATTGAGTGAGGAACAAAGATAATACAATGATTTTTCAAAAGATAGGGTCTAAAGTGTTTTACTGCCTTGTACACTGCATAATATTGTTTGTCCACAGCGGGGTAATTGAGCTCTGGTACTTGCAGGCTTGCACTCATGAAGGAGATAGGTTGTTCATTGTTCAACTCATCCTTCCGAGTGAGCACATCAACAAGAGAGGTGTCATAAGCGAAAGTGTAGAGCAAGAAGTCTGTAGTATAATTCTTGATATTCCCATGAGAAATCCTTTCATTCTTTCAATGACCTAATTTCTCTATGGAGTATAGGAGTTTGTCAACTTCCTTTTGATTTCATTTTTCTTGCAATAGTCATTGAATTGATTTAAACCGAATTCACCCCCATTATTTGTCCTTAATGTTGCAATTTTTCATTTGGTGACATTTTCAACTAAGTGTTGAAAATGTATGAAATTTTCAAAGGCTTATAATTTATTTTTTAAAAACTATAACCAAGTCATCCTTATAAAATCATAGATTGAAAGAAAGAAGTTTTTTATTCTAACTAAGGAAGGTTCCATAGGACCACAATTGTCACTATGCATAATATGCAAACATATTTTACTTGTCATGTACTTATGAGAAAATATATCTCTTTGGTTTACCAATAATATAGGCTTCACACTTAGAAATTTGATTTTTGAAAGGCGAAACCATTTCATCTAATTTGTTGAATAGAAATAGCTCTCTAACATCATAAACTATGAGAGAGTCAAATAACAAGGAATCTAATTCAATATTCCACCCCTCAACATAGGTAAAGATGAACTCTCAAAAATATAAGATACAAGTGGCTTAGATTTAGTAGAAAAAGATTATAAGAATAGTCATTTGACCTTCTTTTAGACATCCACTTACACCATGGTTTAAACACGTATGGAAGAGATACTCTTGGAGCTAATTTAGTGCCAAATATAACACCAACATCTATTAGAAAAAATAAACTCTCCAACAGATTTCTAGGGTGCAATGTATTTGTTTCAAACATGTGGAGAACTCATATATCGTGGAACAAAGTGGTCAGTACACTGAAACTTTGAATAAATAAGGTAGACAAGTATTTAAACGTATACAATTGGTCATCAATCCATTTGGAGGATTGATGGAGCCAACCAAATTTGAGATGGTTTACACACAAAATTTATGATGAACCAACCTATAAATTAACCTGCGTTGACTTGTTTTGGAAGCTAATTTATATGCTTTACCTTGGATATATTGTACACTATTTTTGAGTGGATTTAGAGGTTTCCCACCCTTTTTAGGGTCCATGAAAACTTTAAGGATGTGATATTTATTATAGAGATTATAAAGTGAAGCAAATATTGTATTCAATGTTCATCTTAATGGAGGAAATTCATTCAATTTTTCATGGAAAAGTATACCAACTCTAAATAATTCCTTATTGAAAAAAGTCATTAGGCGATATTTTTTAGTTAAATTATTTGCTTTGGATGACTATTTATGACCAATGTTTATTTTGTTGAGTAAATATTATCACTATTAATTTTCTTGATGTTTACCTAATATGTATATTCTATTCCAATTTACTTCTTATATAAATGTTTTGTTGCAGTCTTACATATGCAAACTGGAATGAACAATATGAATATAGGTTTGGACATCTAGGGACATTAATAGAAATAATATTACAAAATAACAAGTTCAAACAAATACCCCCAACAACTCCCAATTAAAGGGTTAATGGAAACATATTGTCATGGTGAATTTACACATAAATAGTGATGTACAATATGCCTTTATATGAAACTACTTTGCACCAACTATCATTCCAGTGATTTCAAAATAGCATAAAGAGAGAAGAATCTAATCCAATCCATTTTTTAGTGGCGAAAATATATTTCTATTCATTTATAAAATATTAACGTATTAGATAAGAAATTACATAAAAATAGGGCAAGTGTATTGTTGGGTTGAGTCATCATTAAAAAAGTTAATTACGTTCTCTCACTAGAACCTACCTTACCTTAAATATTTTGTGTTAGGATGCATAAAGAAAGGTTGTCACTTCTAATACAAAACTCTATATGGGATTAGCATTGATTACTTCGTAATAAAGTTGAAACAAAGGGTCAAGCTAGTAAAATATAATTTATTCATATCATTATAATATCTTGCCATTCATATTTAGAAACTACAATGGATCATAATTTCCTTTTTCTCAATTCATATCTTTCTCACTCATTTTTATCATATATCTTTTAATTAATTATATTTCACATTAGGAAGTGATTCATTATTTAGATATTTAATATTCATTCGAACATGGCTTGGCACCTTTCCCTTCCTCATAATATAATTAGTATGGATGAAAAGGAAAAATACAAGATTACCAAGGCTTTAAAAATTATAAAATTAGAGAGATTATGATTTTCCTAACCATAGAACGCTTATATATCTATATATTTTTAGACAATTTGTAATCCTAATGTAGGAAATGTACTCAATGACTTATTTATAATTTGAGCAATAATATTTCTTAACATATATCTCCTATCAAATAGATCCAGTCTTATGGAATCTTCCATAACAAATATATTTGAGATAGTTGAAATTACAACTTACCTTTTTAGCTTTGTGAACTATGATTGTAATATGGATCTTATTAAGAAGGTAAAAATGGATAAATTGAAAGGGGTTATATATTTCATTCCAAAGGATAAAACCGTATGACCAAATGATCAATATTTTGAATTCCATGAAGATTATTTTGAATTGATGGAAATGGAATCACCTAATTAAAATAACCATCTTTGTTCAAGTAAAATCAAATGCAATGCAAGACTAATAAAATACCAAAATTGAATTACCATTCATAAAAACAAATTCGTAAGTTGAAAAAATGCATGTAGCCACAAGCTTTATAAAAACTCATAATTTAAGAAAATGCATGTAACTATAAATCATAATATAATATGGTAAGAAATAAGGAATATTTACTTAGAAGATATAAATTGATATATTCTTTTGTCAAATATACATGGCTTTGCTTATGGATTAATACTTAAAAATGATAATATACACAACAAAGGAAACACATACACTTTAGAAGCTGAAATGGACATCCTTCAATACTCAACATTAGCAAGAGAGAGTGCAATATTAAAGAAAAACATTAAAAACCAAAAAAATTAAAATACATTTCTCACTATATATGTGGTACATTCCTTCTAATCTATGTTAAGGTCAATAAAATTTGAAAAATTCCCGGATGTGGGTGCTCAACAAGGACAATGAGGTGGCGGTCGAACGGAATGGCATGTGGCTAGACCACATGGCCTTCCGTAGTCTAGCATAGTGGTCTAAAACTGGCATTAACAACAGCCATAAATGGCATTTAAGGGGGTGCTGTCTCCAACCTGTAAGCAACCACCCACCTCGGCTCTGCGCAAACATGAATTCCAGGGATAATATTACCACTGCACCTGTCCCTCATCCTCTTCCACTGCAATGCCTCTGCCCTCAAGCCGCTGCAGCACCCAGCTCCCGCACTACCACCGGGAGATGCTACCACCTCCTCTGCTACATTGATTTAGGCCCGGGAATTCACTTCACCCAGAGCTTGCCTATCCATTTTGTCTTCCACTCGGCCTCTACTGCTAGTTCCTCTGCTGAGCAGCTCGTAAATTCAACTGAGCCTCTGCATAACTCTGAGCCCAATTCCGGAAGAAATTCTCAAACTTCTGGAGCCAACATGCCGAGAACACGTCATCATATGCGCAGTCGCAGGGGCAGAAGCAGAGGAAGCCTGACTCATCCCCCATCATTCTCCAGTTTCTGATTCCACTTCCTCTCTGGCCGAGCAGACTACTGGGCACTACCCAAACACCCGTAGTGGAAGAGGCCGCTCTCAATGTTACCGCCTCCATTTGACGCCCCCTGCCTTGTCTCCTAGCGACATTCCTTCCATTTCCGCTTCGCCTCCTAGAGGCACTCCATCCATTCCACAACCACATCTCCAGAATGCCCAATTTACATTTCATTCATCCCTGAACAGACCCATCATCACTGCCACTATCTCCATTTTCTTTCACGAGACGGAGCAAGCAATTGAGGGACAGGCCATTGAAGGTGGTGGTCGCACCAGAGCAATTGAGGAGTAGGCCACTAAAGGTGGTGGCCACACCATAGTAGAACTAGACATGGCTCAGATGAGCACCCACGGAGCAGGGAAGAGGCAAACTCAGAAGGTGACAAGACAAGTGGGGAAGGAGGCGGATAAAGACCAACACGAAGAAGAAGCCATGGACCCTTATCGTTGTTTCATCGAGGAGGAACATCCGGCACAGCAGGCAGGCAACAAAGAGGCCTCGTAACAGGCAGGTGTCGACATGGAAGATTACAGGTGCTTCATCGTGGAGGAACACTCGTCGTCTCCGCCTCGCTCCTAGTCAGCCACTTTGCTTGCCGCGTGTTCACCACACAGATCGCCATGTGTTTGCCACACAACCTGCCACGTGTTTTCTTTTCTCAAGTTTTTAGAACTTTGCTTTCTAGTTTCTTTAATGGGGTTCCAAAAAAAACTGATGGTTTTAGGTTACTTGGTTGGTTTCTGTTTCACCTTGAAAACTGATAAAAAACTGTGCGCATTTGCTGGTTTCCCCTGCGTGGGCAACAATTTAAATTTTTAAATCATTTTTTGATTCAGACTGGTTTCCCATTATGGGCAGTCCAGACTTGTCTCTGCTGTTTTTTGCCATTACTCAGGCATGGATAGGCATAGGCTAAGGCTGCTAACTCAGAAGCTTTTGGATCAACAATGGTAACTCGAACTGGCGGAAAGGGAGTATAGCTTTGTTGAGGGTGAACTTACAGCTCCTGGCTCTACTTCATAGAGAGGCATATTTATTGGTTCAAAGTCGAGGTAAATGACTGATTCTTAGTCAACTCGGTTAACTTCCCTTAGGGTTAGCTAGTGTCAAAGGATATTAATTAGCAAGTGAAGTGCGGTATGAGCCACGAACGATTAAAAAAAGTAGTAGTTCAGTAGTTGGTTTCCTGGAGCAATCCCTTTTTTGGCTTTCCATGTTTTTTGGCTGTTGGAATGTGAGGGATCTGAAGGAGCATATGAAACAAAGAGAAGTTAGGCTTTGGATAAGAGAGCACAGGCTTTCCTTTTGTGGTCTGGTAGAGACCAAAGTCAAAGCAGTAAATAAGGAGTATAGAAATACACTTATATTGTCTAATTATAAATAAAATTGTGTATTCAAATAGACACCGAACTAGAATTAACACTATTTTTTCACTTATAATTAGCTCAATAATATGAAAAAAAATACAAAATCCAATGTTAAAATGCATTTATCACTATATATATTTGACATTTTAAATTATATCTCTAATTATAAATCCTCTCCCTTGACTAACAAATTATAAAAGTTCATATAAATTCACTTTTCACGATACTTATATATAAACTTAAAAGAATACCTTAATAAATTTTCATAACTTCTATGATTTCACCATGAGATTTCCTAGATTTTGTTTAAATAGTTAGTTGGAACAAAATATATATGTATGGAAAAAATCATATAATGTTAATGCTTTGATAACTAAAAGAAAACCATTGTGTACATACCTTCTATATCATGGATTTTAACATAAAGTATGATGACAAAGTAGACAAGATAACTTCATTCTTCATGCTCAATCTAGTCATATGAGGCATCTTGTAATGGAGTATACCAGAAATTTTAATGAGTTTCATCACATCAAATACCATGGATGAATATCATTGACTTGAAAACTATCTATGATCTAACCTTGAAATAGGCTTTATCACATCAAATACTATGGACAAATACCATGAGCTTGAAAACTATCTATGGTGAAAATTTGTCCCTTTTGCTTGAAAATAGACAAATATCATTTCAAATTTCCCTCAACCACTAAAAAATAAGAAAATATGTTTTTGTATTCTCTTATTCACTTGGGAATAGGTGAATATGATTCCTTATGAGATATATGGTGTAGCTATTTATACCCGAAAATAATAATAAGGTTTTGAAGTAAGACAAAGTATGAGATATTTAAATAATATAGAATATTCATCCACTTCAAAAATTATCTTAAAAAATAAAAAATCACCATTTGGTTATATTTCATCCCTAAAAAATACATTGATAGGGGCTTTGTCTATGATTTCACTGTAGGAACCCTAGGAGGGTTGATCTTCATGATGTAGAGATATCACACTTGTTTGTGAGACTATTTCAGGAGTAGCCTCTTGCTTGAAGTCATCATTCATATTTCAAAGACCATAGGTTGTAGATAGAAGCCCACTTATTCCATTGCAAGGGCCTTTGGGGATTTGTATTCCCACTTTGGGAGGATTAATAAAGGTTTACGAACCTATTGGTCCACTTGAAGGAGGGATTGGAGGTACAATTGGCATTCTATATACACACTTACGAGACCAATATTTGGAGGTTTTTAAGGTTGATCAAACACCTTTGAAGCCCTTGTCCATATTAAAGCATACTTGAAAGACACTTTAAATGATGACATGAATATCAAAGCATGCATCATGAAGCTCACTTTACCACACTTGGAGATTGGTTGTTTACTGATTTAGTAGAGGAAAAATAGCTTTGAAGGGCCTTTATCGGCTAGATGCCACACCAAGGCCTCCTTTACTCTCCTCATTTATGGAAATGACTCATATTTGTGCACTTGCGCCCCTTGGTTTTTTACGAATGGCTTGAAGAATCCCACATTAGATGCAATTTAGATTACTTAATTATTGAAGAGGGCCATTTTCCCCTCCATTTGCTAGATTATTGGATTTTAGCCTAGAAAATTATTATGTTAATGTAAAATAAACTAAGCACCTCCTTATACATAGAAGTTCTCTTCCTTTCATTTTCTCATGGTTGGAATGGGGGAGAAATCCCTTAGCAAGTTTGGAATTTCTAATTTTATTTTTATTTTTTATTTTTTTATTTATTATATTATTATTTTTTTTTTTTTTAATTTAATTTAATTAATTAATTAATTTATTTTTTTCTTCTTCGATCTCTTAATTTTCTCTTTGGATTGATAAGTTGAACAACTTATGTAGGAGTTGGCACTGATGTGGATAATATACTCTTTTTGATGGAAATTGGTAGATTGTAATGAGGAATGCCTTGTTGATGTGGATATACTTCTTTTCATGGATGAATATTGGTGAATTTGGATGGATGCATGATAAATTGAGCGAGCTATCTTTCTTTGTCTTGTTGAAGTTAATGGCTAAGGGTTATTAAATGGTCATCATAGTTTTATCACTATTTTTATCTCATTATTTTCCTTGGGAAAGATTCTCATCAAGTTCTTTTGAGGTGACCTAAGTGAAAGTCCCTTCCTTATTTATCCTTGAAAATCATAAGGTACCTATCCAAAGCATTTAGGCTATACAAGTTAGTATTCCCTATTCCTTGAAGCTAAATATTCTCCAATCCTCTTGAGCTACTCATCAAGCTCTTTAAATATGGCTTAAGCTAAGCTCACTTCCTTATCCCATGTTTTAATATTGAAGGATGCCTATATTAAACCATCAGGGTGCACAAGTTAGTCCCTTTTAGTCTTTGAACCTAAATCCATTCCATCTCTCTCTAATTGTGTTGCTCCTTGACCCCATGCCCCTAAAATATATTGGAAATCTAAGGCACTTATATTCTATCCTCCATCACCTTTTTTCCTCATAAATCATTTAAACTATTTTGTTGGGGTTTTACTCTCTTAGTGATACCTTAGTTTTGTGTGTGTGTGTTTGTGGACCTTTCCCATTGAACTCAAGCATGGAAATTATCCAAAGAACAATATAAATAATATATCTAATGGTTCAATCCCTTGTTTGGTGGTATTTGAAGTAAAAACTTTAGGGTGGTCTTGATTTCACTTGACCAAACCATCAAATCCCTAAGCTGTACTAGGGAGACCCCCTTTGAGCTGGAGGAAAGCTAGCTAGAAGTTAGAATAGGGATGGTCGGAGGTGACAATTAGTCCCCTCTTGAGTACATATGATCCGTCATTTGACCTTTTGGACTTTATGTTGTGAAGTGTGAGATTTGTTCTAATAAGTTGATAATTCTTTAAGTGAATCTAAAATTTGATTCTCCAGTTTACTAGTAATTTATAAAGCCTCTAATAAGTATTGATAAAGAGGGAAACTATTCATTAAAATTTAAGTTAGGAAACTTCCTTTCACATTCTAAAATATAAAATTGATTATTTCTCACTACATTTTTAAATTAAAAGATGCACTACAAAATATTTTCCCATTTAGCTAATTGTTATTTAAAAAGCTTTATTTGGAAATCAATTGGTTTAGATTTAAATTAAGTTTCAAACAATCTAAAACTTCTTCTTGATTTACCATCATTTATAAGCATTAATAACATTTTCACTATTGACAAATATCAATAATTTAAGATGAACTTTATAATCATTACAAACATATTTCTGCGACTTATTATATATTCATGTGTTTTGAATATGAGAAATTCAAGTCTTATAGTTATTGGATCCCTCCAATTTTTTAAAACAAATAAAAAACCAATTTAAATATGAGTTACTTTTAGAAGAGTGAACAATTTTTGCAAGTGCACAAAAACCTTAATCTTCTTATAACTCCAAAAAATAAATTATTAATAATATATTTCACTTAACCCTTTAAAGTGAACAATATGTTCGTTTCTTTGAATACAATATGTAATGAATAAACTCCGTTGAAATAAACACTATTTCTCGTTGGTGTTTGGATAAACAAAATCCTCTTACATATCTCTTATACACCATTTCAAAAAAAAATAGAGAACTTTTAGTGATGCTTGTCCGGTCGAGAGTGTATTTTATAATTATATACGAAGGTTATGTGTGATTTTATATAGTTTCACTTAAAAGTTTGACGTGTGTTTTATTAAAATAAAATATATTTTAGAAACTATATTATAGAGTCTCTCCAACCCTACCCACAAATATTAATTTCGGGTGGG
>APFE030924359.1:0-24713 GCA_000404065.3 Pinus taeda
ATTAGGCTATTAACTACTTACGGGTTAACTAGTTAATCTTATTAAATGGGTTTATGGCTATAATTAACCAAAGGTGCGGAATATATAGTAATTTGGGGATTTTTTCTATATTTAATAATACGGGATAGGGTGAACTTCTAATTAGGAATTATATAATATGAGTTGGAAATTAATATGAAAAAATGTAATGAAAAAGCGCTAAGTAAAACATTAGAGTACACATTTAACTTAGGCTTAAGTGGAAAAGGTTTTTTATGGGGTATTATGTAATTTTCCTAAGTAAAATAGGATTTTACTTAGGAAAACACTTATGAAAGTGAATGAATTGTTTATGAATAGTTTTAAGTACTTAGGCTTTTTAAATTATTGGCCCGAGGGTTTGGTCCCTCTAGAAGTCAGAGAAATGCTCTGAGCCCTCCAATTTAGCAAATACCTTAGTACTTAGGGGAAATTAGTGAATGGTTAGGGAAGATGAGAAGGGGAGTTAATTATGCTGACTTTGCTTTGCTTGAAATGATTTCAATGTACTGTATGCCTTGGCCTTGTGATGAAAGTAAAAGATTAACACATTTAGAGACATTATTCATCACATGTGATTCTGCAACATCAACTACCTACCCTACCTACTTTAACCTAGCATTTTTTCTTCTTTATTAGGGCGCACTTAGACTGGAAAACCCTTATCAAATCTTCTTTTCTTTTACATGTAGATATCTATCTAAGTCTACACTTATTACATCCAGGGGCTCAGGTTAAACTGTTGAGCTCCTTTTATTCACTCTACCTATCTACTTATCTGCCAAGTCTAAATAGTTTGGTCAGATTTTATTCTCTAACTCTAAAACATGAAATTCAAATATGAACTAGCCAAGCTTAAGTTGTTTGACTTTTCATCAATTGTGGCATAAATTACAAGTTGCACACAATTGTTTATTGCATAAGAGTAAAAAATAGTGGCATTTAAACTTGCACACTTTCCTTGGTCTTTCTTTTGGTGGGGTTCATTTTCTTTCACTTTTTTGACCATCTTATTCTTTTTACCCTTTTATTTTCCTTTGAGGGTATACCCTCTTTACATTTTTTAAATTTTTTGATTTTTTGACAATATGGAAAACCTTTGCAACAAGGAAAGGTATGAAAATATTACATAGCTCATCAAGTCAATCATGATATATGACACCTATTTGTATAGGAGCGTGACAGGTACTAATGAGAAACTTAAACTGACATCCATAGGATATTATTGGGATGAGAAAACAACTAAGGAGATATTTTATTTGCTCAATGACTAGTAATACTTATTTCTTACATCTATTTTAGAGATGAAATATTTCAAAGCATATTTAGGTGAAATTAAAATGGTTTTGAAGCCAGATGTATGACCAATTAAGCATCATCCATATCAACTAAACCCTAGAGTTAAGGATAAATTTAAGAAGGAGATTGACAAAATGCTAGCATCAAGGATTATTATTCCTTTAAATTAATTTGAGTGTATAAGTCTTATAGTTATCTAGGACAAGAAGGATTCTAATGGTATCATGTTTTGTGTGGAGTACAATAGTTGGAATAATGCATGTGTTAATGACCCCTTCCCTACTCCCTTTAGTGATGAGGTTTTGGAAAATCTTGTAGGACAAGAGGATTAGTCTCTTACATATATCATTTTAGGCTATCGTTAGGTTCATACTATGGAAGAAAATAAGAAGAAGACCACTTTTAATATAGAACATGGATCCTATGCATACCATGTAATGCCATTTGGACTAAAACAAGCTCCTACAATTTTCTCTAGGATTGTCATTACAACTTTTTGATAATACATCCATAATTTTCTGGAGTATATATAGGTGATCGGACTATTTATAGTATTTTTAAGAAGCACACACATTTACTCAGAGTAATTCTTTATCAATGTAGATGATTGCAAAATTTCATTAATTTAAATAAGTGTATCTTCTGTTGCCATTTGGGAATTTGTTGGGAGATGTTGTCTATGAAGTTGGTCTATTAGTTGATCCAGCTAAAGTTTTTGTAATTATTAGCATGAAATCTCTAATAAGCATTAAATGGCTTAGATATACTCTAGGGGATATAAGTTATTACCGCAGGTTCATACACAACTATGGTTATATCACTCCTCCACTTCAGAAACTTCTAAGAAATATGAATATTTTTTTATGGACTCCTTAGTGTGATGTTGCATTTGAAACATTGAAAGAAAAATTAGCATGTGGTCATATTGTAGTTTACCCTAATTGAATTAATAAGTTACATGTTCATATTAATGCTTCCAAAACTACTCTTGGTGTTTTTCTTGTGCAACCAGAAAATGGGAACCTGGACCATCTGATATTTTTTTCTAGTAGGAAGTTATTTGTTGCAACACATAATTATACTATAACTAACTGAGAGGCTTTGGTGATGGTTTATTCTCTGCAGAATTTCTACGATTACTTTTTAGGAGGTCATTTCATGTTTCCTACAGAATATTCAACTTTTAATTATCTGGTCAATAAGCCTATTTTGGAGGGAAGAATTTGCTGCTAGATTTTTCTATTTCAATAATTCTATTTTAGGTTCATTTTTAAACCTAGGTGATCTAATGTGGGACTTGATCATCTTTCTCAACTGGAGTTCGGAGAATCAAGAGGTTTTATTGACGACCAAATTTCAGATGTTGATTTATTCTAAGTTGAAGTTGTTCCAAATTACTTAGATGATATTGCGCTCTTTTTTACTATTGGTACATTCCCTACAGACTATTCTCCAACACAAAAGTAACATCTTTAGTTTGAGTAACTGGTTATCAGCTTATTGTAGGTGAGTTATAAAAATTGTCTCTTAACATTAATCTCCATAGATGTGTCTTCAATCATGAAAGGTATGATATTCTATGGGAGGACCATAGTGGAGTTGCGGGAGGTCATGCTAGAGGAAAAACTACTTCTCATAAGATACTACAAGAAGGATTGTGGTGGCCAACTTTGTTCAAGGATGCGAAAGAATTTTATAAAACCTATGATGTTTTTCAGAGGGTCAAGAAACCTTCTCATCGAGATGACCTTCCACTACATCTAGTTCGAGAATTACAAGCTTTTAAGAAGAAGGTTGTTGACTTCATTGGATCTATCAACCCTCCTACATGAAATTCACAAGCAAGATACATTATTACTTCAACTAACTATCTCATGAGATGGGTGAAGGCTTCTCTATTGAGAGACTATACCACCAGTACTGCAACTCATTTCATCTTTGAAAATATCATTACATGGTTTGGCTACCCATGTAGTCCAAATAGCGATCAATGAGCCCATCTAATTAACGATAGTATTAAAAATTGGACTTAGGAGTTTCTTATTTAACACCATAAGAGAAACCCATACCATCCACAATCAATGGTACAGTGGAATCATTTAACATAATTCTAGAGATAGGTCTCACTAAAATATGTTCACCAAATAGATATGATTGGGATGATAAAGTTTCTACAACACTTTGGGCCTACATGACTAGCACTAACAGGTTACACAAGTACACTCCATTCTAGTTTGTATATGGAAAAAAATTTGTAGTCCATACATAGTTTATTATTCCTAATTTATACATCACACAAGCCACCAAGATTATGATGATTATTTAGTTGTGTAATGGTTCCAGGAGTTATGGGAATTAGATGAACAAATATTTCTAACATATTTTTATAAAAGTGTGGAAAAGCATAGGCATATGACATGTCATAATCAGCACATCAAGAGGATATATTTCATTGTTGGGGATCAAATTATTATATATGAAAACAGGTACTTGAAACGATTACTAAAACTCTGAATGCATTGGTTGGCACCATTTATAGTTGTGGAAATCAAAGATTCAAGAACTATCAGAATTGTACAAGAGCTATAAAACTCAAAATTTTCATGAACCATCCTCATTTCTCATTCACGTCAAGAAGAATTTTAGCTCTGAAGGATTCTGAGGCTCCAAGAAGGTTGCAAACAATTCAAGGGAGGTGTTTGAAGCTCAGGTGAAAGAGGGCGCTTCAAATCTATTGCGCAATTGGGAATCAAACATCTAGGAGGTCTAAAATCATTGGAGAGCCCACTTCAAGATTTATACACCATCACATATACATTTCAATCCTAACTATTTGATGAATTTTTATAGAGGAGGTGTGAAACCATACAAAGAATGAAGGGCTACCTAGACTTGCTACGAATTTGCTGTAAAACTCACTGTTTTTGTTATCATTTTCAAAAGCATTTTATGACCAATTGAAAACTAATTTGAAAAAACAGAAATATCATCTTTCCAAGAATTATCTAAAGAAAAAAAGCCTCTTTCATTTTTGTCATAGGTATTATGGTTTGTAATATATACAACGCTCTCGGATGCCTATGTTTCAAAAACTAAAATTCTATATTTTCCTCCTATTTTAGCCATTGATTTTTAGTACACGTTTCTAACAGATGGAAGAGAATTTTTCAAAATAAAAGAGGTTTGTGTCAATAATGGGACAAATAACAAAAAAATATCTTATTTTGTGTACAAGTGTCACATTTTGGGAATTACAAATGTCACTTGGAGACCTAATTTCCACAATTTATTGTTGACACAATTTTGAAAACCTAGATCCTATCAATCATGTATTTGATTGATAGCATAAGACAAAGAGATAGCCCTCTCCAAGGCTATGGCGGTTGGACCTTAGCCTAGAATATGTTTGTGGTTACCTTTGAGAGTTCTCTTCTCGACCTAGGGAAATTTACAAAGTGCTAACATATTGGTGCCATTGCCAGGGTGCAAAGGGTCACATTTTCCCCAGGTGTGAATGACAAGGATCAAATATAATTTATGTTGGTGAAAAAAAGTTGGAAATCAGAAGGCTATACCTTTGAATTGGTGACTCCAACCAAGAAGAAGCCATATTTTCAAGCTCTAATGGTGTCTCCATGGTTTCAAGATGAATTCTCAATCCAAAAGGTATGCTCCCATGAATTGAGATTATATTTCAGGCTCCCCGAATCACATGCCTTGCATAGATTGGCAAACTTATCTACCAATATTCAAATATGAGGATGGATATGATGCTTTCCTACATCTAGTTCAATTTCACATACATGTACGCAAGATGAGGATTCAACTTCCTGAACAATGTCTCATGAAGATGCTCATGGCTACTGTGGAAGGAAAAGCGAGATCCAGGTACGAAGGTTTTCTACTTTGTAACTTGTATTGACTTAAGGAGTTTCATTTAGTATTTTTTGAGAAATACAAAGAACCTTATCCTTTTTTCTCATTGGTTGAGAATTTCTGTGACCATGTTGAGAATTTCATTCAAAATTTGGAAACTTTTTATGGCGATGAAGAGTTCACAGATGAAGAAATCGTGGAGTCTTTGTGTGAGAATCCTTTCTATTACCAAGAAGAAATCAAGGCTTCTCTCTTGGATGCAAATTGAACTGAGCGGGATCTCAATAATGAAAGTCATGTTCCATCCTCTATGTTTGATGATAATTTGCATTTATTTTTCCATTTTTTCACGATCAAGAGTATGAGAATCCTTTTCAACATCAAGAGGAAATGGTAGAGGATAGTTTCTATAATGTTTAGGTGGAGGAAAAATTTTTTCCAAAGGATGTAAACAAAGTATATCAAAATATTGATGAAGACAATCATAGTTCATCCACTCATAATGTGCAATAGGTTTTTCCTTTTGAGCTTGATGAACATATTCTATGGTTTTAAAATAACCAAGAAAGGGATAAAGATAGTATGTGAATTTAATATTCATGCCATTCTTTGTCTCAATTTATAGCCCATGAAGAAAATCATGGAAAGTAGATATATGAAATTGCACTCGTAAAGATTTTAGGCAATGAAATCATTCACTGTGATAGCTACCTAGAATTGAAGGAGCTGTTTTAGCCCCTGTGGATGTGGACATTTCTATTGTTGATAATGTGGCTACCTCAATTGAGTATTTTCATGAACATGCTATTATTTTCCCTGATGTAAATGATAAGCCTAATAAATAATTTGTTTTATTTAATTTTCATGAAGATGACAATGTAGAACAACTAGCTGCTAAAAACGAAGGGATTGGTTTTCTTTTTGTTGACTTTCAAGACAAGGAAATGATTCAAATTATTGAAGTCCCTTTTGCCAATTTGTTGTAGTCAGCCTAACAAAATCATTTTGTGGAATTTATCGATCATGAAAATATTTTAAGTGGAAATTTTGAGTTGTCATTTTCCCAAGTTTTTTGTCTACATCGAGAAAGCAAATGCCAGAATCTTTCAAGTAGCCATTTTCTTGATTAGCTACATTGGAGGGATAATTTCATATGAGTGTATATATATCTTTAGTTGGTGTGGACAGCTATCATCAATGTTTGAAGCCTGAGGAGAAGGCCCTAAGACTTTGGCGATATATTGTCAAATTTCTTATTGCCTTTAAAGTTTTTAGCTTCGTAATCATTCAGTCAATTGAGTTTTAATATTTTTATGTTTGACTCCTTTTCCCAATGGTTATGTTACTAGTATACTATGTTCTTGGCACCTCAATATGAGGCTTCAATCCCCATTGGAGCCAATGTTAGGGTCCTATAGTCTAGGAATCAATGTGCGTTTACCTCTTATTATTCATCTTTGGGTTTTGTTTGTAAATTTTAGGCTATGAGTCACTATGTGTCATAGTCTAGAGATGACCTTGTGTAAAGAAGTCAAAATAGTCAAATGCTTGTAAATATATGGGTCATGAAGGGGTCTTTGAGCAAAAATTCGAGTTTGTAAAAGTTTAAACTTCATGAGTGGGTCAATTTTTCAATTTTTCGCTCTTAGAGGGAAAAAGAGGCCATTTTATGAGGTTTTATCATAAGTCACATTTGGGGTTCATGCCAGTTAGGTGAAATTAGTTAAAAATAGTTATAGCTCTATTAGTGGTATACATGATCATCATTGGATGATTTTCTGCATGTCACCTCACTCCCACCACTCAAAATTCACCATCATGCATGAAAGGGACATGTGAAAGACATAAAACTAAATTTTTTCAACAAATATCCTTATTTATCATTTGTATCAAGAATAATTCAAGCTTTGAAGCAGTTTCGGGCTTCAAGAAGGTTGCAAACATTTGAAAGGAGGTGTTTGAAGCTCGGGCGAAAGAGGGCACTATGAATTTGTTGCACAAGTGGAAATCCAACATCTAGGAAATTTGAAAGAATTGGGGAGCCTACCTCAAAAGTTTGATAACATCACATAGAAATTTCAAACCTATCCTTTCATCCATTTTTCCAAAGGCGGTGTGAAACCATACATAGCATGGAGGGCTACTTGGACTTGCTACAAATTTGATGTGAAACTGACTCTTTTTGTTATCATTTTCAAAAGATATGTCTGCGGAATGGAAATGAATTTAAAAAAATGGAAAGAGGTTATTTCCAAGAATCGAAAAAATAAAAAAATCCTCCTTCAGTTACTAGAAATTTGTTATGGTGTTGGAGATATGCAATGGTCTTGAAGGCTTATTTTTCAAAACATAAATTTATACATTTTCCTCCTGTTTCAGTCATTTGCTTTTGGTGCACTTTTCTAACAAATGGAAGTGAATATTTAAAACAGAAAAGAGTTTACGTCAAGAATGGGGCAAGTAATAAAAATATTTCTCATTTTGTGCATAGGTGTCACGGTTTGGGAATTACAGATGTCACTTGGAGACCCATTTTCCATAATTTCTTGCTGACAAAATTTTGTTTTGTTTTTAAATTGGATAGGTAACTTAAAATTTTTAGAAGGTTTGAAGTATGTTGCATAATTCAAGGTGAATGTATATGGTTTTTTGGTCACCCATAATATTTTTAGAGAAGGATAATTCAATATAAATTCAAAATTCGACTTATGTTGCGCAAATGCTATGCAAGTTGAGAAGAACCATTTTGGAAGGCCTGCAAGCATGGAAGGAAGCACTCGGTGGGTTCTACACCAACACACCATCATATCAAGCATGCCCATTTACTCATTTTTGTCCAGAATTGTCAACAACCATGCAAGTTTGAATACTTATACCCATTGTTCTGCAACTGCTACACAAACATATCAGTTAATTCTATTTCGAAAATTATAAAGTTTGGAGCTACTAAAGTCATTTTAGTTATTGGATAAGCATAGCTAAATTTAAAGTCATGTAGTTCTGAGTTCAAAGTCAAGTTTCGATAAGTTTCATCTTGGATGATGTTTCCAAATTATATTAGTCTTGATATAACAGTCTCTATTTTTTCTACATAGCAAGTAAATATGCATTGCATCTAGACCGTTTGACTTTTATGAGGTGAATTCAACCACCTAGAATGGTAATTCAAATTCCTATTTTTATATAATGATGTAAATACATGGAAAATAGTTTTGGTTGGTAGTGTTAGAGGCTAGACTACATTTTTCTACAAGTATTGTATCTTTTCCTAAATAAATAGAAGAAAGAAGGTGCAATTTTGACATAGATTCTTGTGTTAGTGCTTATTTGTATGTTTATTTTCTCATGGTTTTTTTATGTATTTCCTTCTTATCTACTTATAATATATATTTTCATGGCATAAAAATTATTCATGCTCAGTATGAAAGGAAATTTTTTAGAATTTACCTAGTGCTCTGATAATTCAGCTGATCATTATATATGTGTCATGTTCTTCAATGGAAAGTTGAATCCATCCTTGTTTGGATGCTTAGTTTATCATTCTACTTTTACTTCACTCATCCTACAACTACATCGAATTTGATCAATTGCCAATACGTTTGCCCATCTTTCCTTTGTGTGTATTTCACCATATCCCTTACTCATTTAGATCTGTAATAGTGCTCTAAACCTAAGTAGTTATTCCCTCTACACCCACCCTTCTAAAAGAAAAAAATTATTGAACTACCTTTTGATCAGAATAACCAACCTAAAACCTAGATCCTATCAATGATTTATTTGATTGATATCACAACACAGTGAGAGAGTCATATCCAAGGCTCGGGGGGCTAGACCTTAGCCTAAAAGAGGTTTGCAGTTACCTGCATGATTTCTCTCCTTAGCTTGGACCAATTACAGAGTCCTAACAGGGGCCACTTATAATTGTTGAGATCAAGGACCTGCAAGCTATCAAAATTTGCAGCTTGATGGTATTCTTCAGCTTTGTTATGCAGGATTTATGACTATGGACTGAAATATCTCCCCTAGGTTTGGTGGCTAACCTAGAACAACAGAATGAAAAAGTACCTAATGTTTTCTTTAAAGTAAGTAGATGAGGGGAAGAAACCTACCTAGAATTTGTCTTATGTTTCCCTCCTTTGGATTGAATGCTCCAATCCTAGCTCCAACTTCAAAAATTAGATCTGCACAACCAGACCACACAAGCCAAGAAACTATGAGATCTATGTAGCATCATCTATCTACTTCATTCAACAAATCAACATGGTATTGAAATATATGAAACAATGACATCAAATATATGAAAACAAATAACTCTTTGTATTGATATAAATGGAGTGAGTTAGAACCATAAACATGTGTCAATCTTGTAGAAGTGCTCCTGCAAGTTGTTGACTTGTCCTTCCTTTTTCAAACTGTTTACCTCCAATCACCATAAATTCATGAAAGAATGAATCTCAAAACAAGAGCATAAGGGTAGAATCACTCTCTAAACCAAACCCCTTGGATATGGAAGGTTGTAAATACATAGAGGAGTAAGGCAAGTTGGGAGTTATTATCCTTTTACCAATATTGGGATTGAGATCCACTCTTGATGGGAGGATGATATGTAAGGATAACAGATGGAAACTCCAAGGTAGGATAGGATAGGATTCAAAATCGTTATCTTAGGTAAATGGTTGCAATAGATCTTGGAAGCTTCTAGAAATGGAGGCTTGGGGATTCTCTCTCTGTTTCCCGGATTTCTAGAACCATCACGGGTGCAAGGAGAGAACCCTGTAGGTGATCAATGCAATCCATAATGGAGAAACATGTAGGTGAATGCTTTCCAACAAGAGTCCAGGGTGCGTTGGTCATAAAACTGGGTCAGATGATGTAGTTTACGGAAGAAACTGTGGGGAATGAGAGAGTTATGCATAGGTCTGCGTGCAATGATGATGTAAAGGGGAATAGGATGTTGATTTATCCCATTAAGAGGCTAATTGTTAAGGTGTGACAAAATAGCCTGTGACAGAGTGCCCCTTAAAGCGGAAGTTCAAAGATGATGACTGATGACTGAAGTGCTTTACCTTGTGACAAGTCGGGATCAAAGACAACTGGTGAGCTTCATCTTCTGTTACAACAAATTTACATCATGACATCCTTTTGCTGAGGGAAGCATACCCATAGTCAATAGATAAGCTAACATAAAATGTAAAATGATCAAAAGATATGTCCATTGATGATTGATGGTTGACCCATGACTAGATGATTTTCAGTATTATTATAGCCATCATATATAGTGATATTTGTATAATCTTGAAATCACAGCCTGGATGGTGGAAACGAGATCTAGGGTCTTCTATCTCGTTCACACAACCAACCAATGTATGATTCTAACTATGTGAATCATTGATATGAAGTTGAACATGATAGACACCATCTGATTACTAGCCAATTATGTAAGTTGTTAATCGATATGAGAGAAACCACCGATGACGTTAATGCCTGTCAAGGTACTACATTACAATCCGTATAGTGTGAATAAATGATTTTATGTCAAACACAACAAAAAATCATTCGGTCAAAAGCCAATCATGTAAAGATGTTGTTGAGAGTGAGGAAACATTCCATTGATGTATGCAAGAACCAAGGTAGCAAGGGGTGTTTCTAGGTCAACTTCCTAGATAATGTGTCGATGTGGACAGTAAGCAACCCATCGCAGGAGGGCATTGATGTATCCCCTCTCAATGACAAAAAACATATATAATTATTAAGACAACATGATGTTGATATGGAACTAGAGCAGGAAAAGGAAAACACAAAATAAATGATTAAATTTATTGTAACAGATGTCAATTGAATGCCTTCTCTTGAACATATGGGTTACATTGAAATGGAGTTGTCAGCATTGACCCAAAACTGAAATGGAGGTTCTACGAAGGTATGATTAACCAAAATACAAGAATATTACCCAACCCAACAACCATAGAGATGAAGAGGAAGATTTTCGTTTTCAAGAGTGAGTCGCTACCATTAACAAAATGTAGTACCCTGTTTTCCCAGTTTCCCTAACCATATTGACCAGTACCTCTTTATTTTTCAACAAGCTTGAGGAGGTAAGCATATGCTTAATATGTAATTCCATCCTTCGGATGAATCTCTCCACGTATATTTAACAAATCCTGAGAAGGAGTGGTTTGGCCTTGTCGTGTTCAACAAGTCCGATGTTGTTTTATGTTTTAGCAAGTTGAGTGAAGGTAAAACTCGATGTCTTTTTCCTGTTTAGAGAGTTTTAAAAGGAGGTGAAAAAGAAAACTCTAGTTCATAGGTAGTCCCTTAGGTCAAAAAAGGTAGAAAACAATACCCAATAGAACCTCTTAGCCATGCTTGACTAAGGTATTCCTTTTTCGTAGTTAGTCTATCTCAGTCTGGTAAAGGGTTAAACTTATACTAAGTAGACGAATTTTCATTTACTTTTACGAGTTTGAAAAGAAAAGTGCACAACAATTTTTTCATCTTTTTGGAGTCTAAAAAGATCTAAAAGAGGACTTCAATCGGTTCCTTTTTCGTAGGTTTAAAGAGCCCGAAAAAGATATAAAAAATGTACCCTTCTCGCAAAATCACTTCTGTAAATTACAACAAAATCCATTAACATTTGTTGACCTACTGAGAACAACACAAAAAGGATTAAACATACATGTTTCATAGCAAAAATGAATTGTTACTATATCAAAACATTAAATATGAATAAAATAATGAATAATAGGAGCATGCATACTCAAATGGCTATTCATTTTTACCATTTCACATTTACCTCTAACAGGGAAAGTTCTAAGTACATCTTCTTTTGATCATCTGTAGCTGATTGTGGCTAATCCAATGGACTTCTAGATATGACCTAAATCCTTTATCTTTATTTGAGTGGTTCCATTTTGTGATTTCAAGAAAAATTTATGAGATTTTGAGGGCCCTGAGGTACCAAAATTTCTCCATAAGACCAACGTAGGCCTGAAGTGTCAAAAAGTGTATTACACCTAGGTAGTCCTACACTAGAGGCAGAGGTGCAATGCTCTAGTTTTGTCCCTTGGGGTGTGTTGGGAAAAACTATAAAGGTTGTTTATGAGTTTTCCCTCAAACATTGACAAGTCTTTTGCATTAAAGTGACCTTAATGAATCTCTTGTTTATATTTCAGGGGTTTGTCATCACAAAATGGCTTACATATGGAGAGAAAGAGAACATGAGGAACATGATTTAAATTTAGCAAATGATTCTGCTGCCATGTAGGCACTAAAGAACTGTGGAATGCTAAAATTCTTCTAGCTTCCTTGTATGAGGCAACAAATGGAGTTGTTTAAATACCATGATCGTTCATGGGATGTTTAGGCACAAGCATTGAAGTTTGGGAAAAATCTACTGGAGATAAAGGTAGAAGATATCTGTTATGAAATCAGCTCACAAAAAGATAGAAAAGATAGATCAATGCCTTAGAATTCAGCCTCTTTAAGGGGGAAACCTCCTTTACATTACACAAATGAATGATTCTTTGATGATTTAAATGACAAAACCTCCTTTCTATATATAGGAGTCTAAGGAGTCACAATATAACCCAGCCGACCTAACAATAATAATATAAAGGCACAAAAATAAAAATAGATGGATTCTATGGGGAACAGTAAGAACAATATGGGGACAATAGGGGCACAACAATATTAATAAGGGATACAACTACAATAGTAATGGGGTCATCACTAGTATTATAGGAACCTAACATGCCCCTGTCCTTCAAAAAAGTGTTGTCCTCAATGCTTGAGTAGTTCTCGATGATTCCGTATAAAATTCTCATCCTCCCATGTGGAATCTTCAATGGATAAGTTCTTCCACTTGATGAGATATTCCAAAATTGAACGATTCTATAGTTGTCGAGTTCTTGTTTCTGTGACTGCTTCTGGTTCCAATATAATTTTTCCTTCCTCGTCAAGTTCTGGCAGTATTGTTTGAACTGGGAGCTGGTCACCTATAACCTTCTTTAAACATTAAACATAGAAAACTGGGTGCACTCAAGAAGCTACATTAAGCTCCAATTTGTATGCCATAGTACCAATGTTTTGCAACATCTTGTACAGACCATAATACTTTGGTGATAATTTATTATCCTTCTTAACTTGCTTAAGGGACATTTGTTTATATGGTTGTAGCCATAGGAATACCCAATCACCTACATAAAAACTTCTTTCACTGCGATGTTGATCTGCCTGTTGTTTCATTCTATTCTGTGGCAACACGAGGTTATACACGAGGTTATCCTTTAAGAGTTGGAGGACTTGTTGTTGGTGCTCGATGTGATGTTCCACTGCTTGAACCTTAAATTTTTCTCTTAAATATGATGTGATGGATGGTGGCTGATATCCATAAAGTTCAATAAATGGGGTCATTTTTGTTGTTGTATGGAAGGAAGTGTTATACCACCATTTAGCCAGAGGCAACCATTTGACCCATTGTGTCTGTTTATTAGATAGAAAGCAACGAAGATATCCTTCCAAACATTTGTTTACTATCTTAGTTTGCCCATCAGATTGAGGATGATAAGATGAGTTATGAGCTAACTGAGTACCAAGACAAGAAAATAATTTTGTCCAAAAATTACCAGTGAAAATGGGATCTCTGTCACTTACAATAATCTTTGGGTTTCCATGTAGCTTTTGAATTATTTCCATAAATGCAGTAGAAACTATACTATTTTGTTAGGCCCCTATACTACTAGTGTAACCCCTTATTGTTATTAGTACAACCCACTTATTATATTGATATACCCATGTAGTGCCAATATTGTTACTATTGTGCCCCATAGAAGCCCACTATTGTTATTATTGTGCCCTTACATTATTATTGTTATGCTGGCTCTGATTATGTTATGACCCCTTAGAGGATATACGCCAGGACCCCATCCCAGAGAAAGAAGAAATGAATCAGACCATATCTTGTAAAGCATTGGCAAGAATTACCACTCCTCAAACTCTCAAGACAGAAGGACATATTAAGAAAAAAAAGGTGCAAGAAGTGAAAGATCACATCGAGAAAGAAGAAATGAATCCAACCATATCTTGTAATTCATTGGTCGAAATTACCACTCCTCAAACTATCAAGATAGAAGGACATATCAAGAAGAAAAATTTTCAAGAAGTGAAAGATCACATCGAGCACCAACAACAAGTTCTCCAACTTTTAAAGGATAACGCCAATTTGGTGCAAAATCAAATGAAACAATAGGTAGATCAACATCATAGAGAAAAAAAATTTGATGTAGGTGATTGGGTATTTTTACTGCTACATCTCAAGCAAGCTATTTATGAGAAGGAAATGTTGGCAATACTACATGCACTTAAAAAATGGTGACCTTACCGAATGGGAAGACTCTTCAAAGATGAGGATGCGGAAGCATTGTTTTGTGCTATTTCTATTATCCAACCAGATTGGATAAACAAAGCAAGGGATGAATAGAAGAAGGACAAAGAAGTATGGCCACTTATTCAAAAGTTACAAAAGATCCTAATTCAAACAATATTGCCAGAAATTCAAGAGGAAGGAAAAATCATATTGGAACCTGGAGCAGTCATAGAAATAAGAACCTGACAGCTATGAATTTGATCAATTTTAGAGTATCTCATCAAGTGGAATAACTTAAACCGCTGAAGATTCCATGGGACAAAAAATTTATACTAAGCATCAAGAACTACTCAAGCGTTGAGGAAAACAATTTTTGAAGGAGAGGGGCATGTTAGGCCCCTATACTACTAGTGTAACCCCTTATTGTTATTAGTAGAACCCACTTATTATATTGATGTACCAATGTAGTGCTCATATTGGTACTATTGTACCCCATAGAAGCCCACTATTGTTATTATTGTGCCCTTACATTATTATTGTTATGTCGGCTCTCATTATGTTATGACCCCTTAGACTTCTATATATAGAAAGGAGGTCTTTTCATTTGTATCATGAAAGAATTTTTCATTTATGTAATGTAAAGGAGGTTTCCCCCTAGAAGAGGTTGAATTCTAAGGCGTTGATCTATCTTTTCTATCTTTTCTGCAGCTAGTTTCATAATAGGAAGAAATCGGTCCAATTTTGAAATCGATTTGGAGAAAATGAATATTCCATGTCTGTGTGTTGATACCATTTACTCCTTTGTTCATAAACAGAGCTTGAGAAGCAAATTAATTTGCTTGAGAATTTGATCATCAATCGATTTAATGTATGATTTATCCTTGTTTCTATTGGACGATCAAAATAGTAGAAACTGTTCTCTGCAAGATAATGACTTTGTTGTGGAGGTGACTCATGTGTCTAGAGGTTGTATGTGTGAAAAAGCAATTTGATTGTTGAATTGGTTTGTACCTATGCATGGTGGAGTAACAATACAAGAAGAAATCATAGTTACATAGTTTATTCGTGGAATGGGGAGTGTGGAATGGAATACTCGATTTGTAGATTTGGCACGTAAGGAATCAAGCACAATGGCTTAAAGGTCTATTTGTTGAAGTGCGTGGTGAAAAAATATTTTCAAATTTCGTTGACAGGAAGTTAATAGTCTGTACGGTCAATCTAGTAGGAAATCGCTACTTGCAGAAGGAGACCTCAGCTAGTTAACAAAGAGAAATGATTTGTGGTTTTTAGAGGTTGACTATTATTCTAAGAAGGGAAATTTAAATCTCTGTGTGAAGACAAAATACATTGAATGAGCCATGTCATTCCAAATTTCTGGAAGTGGATATGTTGCAAAGTGACTTTGAGAATCAAAGTTAGTGGATAGTTGTTTATGTAACTATTAGGGTAAGGATTTATGACTATAAGCTTGAGATTAAGATCATGGAGTTGTGAGACATTGTCATAAACAAAATTATATGTTCGATTGAAATGGAATAGAAAATATTTCGTATGAGAACAGTTCAGATTCATGATCAAAAGAGCACAAAGAAAAGTGTTGACAAAGTTGTTTCAAAATCATTTTGCAACATAGGAAAATAATGTTTGGAATGGGCACTACATAATCTATGTGCAACATGAAAACGTTAAGTAATTTAAATATTATAGGAAGAAGATGTGAGGAGAGTATTGATGGCATAAAGTGCCACTTAGATCTGGACGAAACTAATTGTGAGAGAAATCACGTCAAGGGTGCATCATTTGGTAATAGATCAGAAGGAGATTCTATGTGTAAGGGAAGAAAGGATCAAAATTTAAATCTGATAGGTAGCAGTGCACAAAGATAAAGTGTGACAGAAGATTTGAAGGTAATATGGTAACTTTAATTTATTTTAATTCTGGGATGAGGATTATGTTTGGAGATTTCATATTTCAAAATGAAGGAGGAATATCTCAACAAAATAATAGCAAGAAGAGCTGTAAGAGAAGAACCAGTTGCATTCTGAAGATGGAGTGAATGAAAGACTCTGAAAGAACATGGTAATAAAACTGAAGAATTCCACTAAAGGTTGGATAGAGAGGACAAGAGTGTTATCAGAAGGAAGTGAAATTGCAGAAGCCAAGGATCAAAGGAGTTTCTCAATTGAGGTTCCTGATATATAGAACCAATGTTACCAAAATATCGAGCTCAAAGGAGAGAAGGTTTGGTGAGGTACTTGCAGCAGGTATGGACACTTGTTGAGAAAGAGAGGCTTAGTGTAGTTCACAAGTGAACATTTGAAGTTCACAAAGGAGGGAAATTCAAAGATCATTGATGGTCATTAAAGAGGTTCAGAGGAAAGCCACAACAAGAGGAATATGCCAAGGAAAAGGACATAGAGATGATGAGTCAAGAGTAGTTTGACAGAAAGAAAGTTGAGATAAATTTCCGTCTTTGGTTATTGATGGAAATGTTATAGATGAATAAGGAAGACCAGCGGTACGATTGGACTATGAAAATCAAACTCAAATGAAATAGATTGCAAGTGAAGTGGGATCATAGATTGAATGCTCAATTGAAGGAAGAGCTACTCATAATAAGTGAGTATGTGGAGAAAGTTTTGGTATGCAAACCAGAATATGGCCCATTGATTTCCAAAAGTACTAAAGAGACAGAGGAAAATCCTATGGAGGATTTGTATCATATGAAGGATTCAGAGCAGCAAGAAGAAGTGGAGAAGGATATCAAGGAACCAAGTGAAGTGCTTGAGGAGGATGAGAAGAAGAGAATTGAAGATTTTCTTAGCCATGTAGAGAACTTGGAACAGCAAGAGGATTTGATGATTGAATCATCAAATGAGACCATTAGTTCTTGTGGTTTTAAAACTGACAAGTTATGTGTGATTGCAAGTATTGTAGTAGACAAGCCATCTTATGGAACTGCCTTGAGTGATGCTGAAAGTTGCCAAGCAAAGTATGATGATAATTGTCTTTCATATAAGGATCAAGTTGAGTTATTGCAATAGAAGGAGTTCATAAATTCCTTGCTTATTGAAGGAAGTATCCTCAATGGAGATGAGACAATTATGTCTTATGATGAGGAACCTATTATTGGTAACAACAAAGAGAAATTGGCTTTCTTAAGTGGCCAAAGGTAGAATGTTGGACAAACATGTAAAGTTGTCACAGTGATAGAGCATCATAATTTTATTCTGGTGAAGAATGAAGAAATAGTGTCGCCAAGAAATCAGACTTGTGACAAGGAAGAAGATAGTGAGGATTGTATATAGATTTTGGAAGAAATTCCAAGTGAGATGGAAGATTTGTGGCATGAGCTAAGCCTTTTGGAGAATAGACTAGCAAACCAAAGAATGAATATTATGATTGTACAATTGAAATTGGACAAATGTGATGCTGACATGTCTCATGCTAAAGAGGAATCAATCTTAGAACTAAAGGAAGTTGAACTGATTACTAAGATCAGTGAAAGAGATGAAGGGTGAGTATTGAATGTTGTCAAGGAAGAGGAAGAAATATATGCTGGAATTGATGAAAATCATGTTGATGTATCTGAGAGGAATCAAGTAGAAAGTGAGTTACTTGAAGAATATGAGTATGAGAAAGGGATTATAGTCATTGATAGGAAAGTGTCTCAAGTTTTGGCTGAGATAGAAGTAGATACTAACTTACCAACTTTTGTTATGTTTACTGGTATGCAGAGAAGTGTGAGTGAATATGTTACTGTAGTTAGGGAATTGGAAGAAAATTTACTTTTTGAAAGTAAATTGAAGGTAAGAAACATTAATTAGATATTGCAATGGGATATATCTTCAAGGATATTCAGGAAGTATGGGTAGATGAAATATCTGGAGCAGCATTTGGAGAAATTTTAAGAGAAAAACCAGAAATTAAAGTAAGGAAAGCTGAAGAAAACAATCATCAGTTTAGAGATGAATGGATAAAGTGCAACAGAGTACAGTGGAATAGAGAAGAAAATAAAAGCTGTTTGCAGCAACAGACTAAATTACATGAAACCATAGATGAACTATGGAACCTGATGCAGATACCTAAGGAGAGATACAATAGAATGAAGAAAGTAATCCACTGTGAAGATGATTGGAAAGTGAAGAAAAAAGAAGGTAGAGATAGTGGAGGATTACAACACTAAGTGTGGAAGGCTGAAAGGTTACAGATGAAGAATGATGAAGACAATGTAGCTTATGGATAGTAACAAACTAGAGTATGGGATAATGGAGGGTTAAAGAGTTAAATCATATGACCAAGAGGTCATAATTTTTTTTTCCTAGGGAGTCTCATGCAAGGGCATCCTAGACTTCTAAGGAATTCAAAGGATGGTCATACCCAAGGTTTTGACAATTATTCCAAGGAGGAGTTTTAATCATGAAAATATTGTAAATATCATTGTTGATTTAGAAGATTCTAAATGTGATAGGTGTTAGTCTAGCATAAGTTATTTAGTCTAATGATGAAGTGTCAATGTAATGAACAAGTCATAAGGAAAAACCTAGATTGATGGAATGACTCAGAGTAGGTTGAGGAGATTTAGGAGTTGGTTACAAGAATGTAGGAGGCTATTTGTTGAGTCATTAGACAAGAGGAGGATAAATTCTATTTTGAGAAATAGTTACATATATTTAGGCTTTAGCATTCGATTGAGACTCAAAAGATTTAAATTGTGAGTCATTCAAGATAGAGTTAGGGTTTCTATATTTAGAAAGTTAATTACTAGAAGTTAGGGAATTAGTTGAAGTGACCACAAATTGGATTTTTGTATAATTAGAAAAGAAAATAAGGACAAAGGGGGAGGGGGTTCAATAGGAGGCTGGCTAAGCTTTGAGCCAGGCCTGAAAATCATTGAGATAGGCATTTTATTCTTGTTTGTATAGAAGCTTAGTAATGGAAGCAAAGACAGTTATTTTATGCCACAAACTTTGTAAGTGATTTCTGTTGAATGAGTTTATGTAACATGCTATTACAATATTTCGATTGCTTAGTTTGTTCATGATTTGATAATGAAATTGTGAGTACTTTGAGGCAATTAACTATATTGATTATGCGTTGTAGTTTTTTTTGTTTCATGCTTGAAAATGAATCTCGATTGATATAAATAAGGGTGATTATGTGTGTATGTGTTTGGACTCTATACACAAGACAAAGTATGAGAGTAATCATACGGTAAAACATTTTGTGTGAATGCTTGAAGAATTCTTCTTTGGATAAGTAGGCGGTGTGTATTGTTTGTGGGAGAAATAGAAAAACATCATTGATTTACCTAAAGATTAATATCCATCAATGAACAATGGTTCAAAAAATATGAATGTAAGATTAGTGAGGGTTTTTGTGTAAGGATTTGCTGAGGAAAAAATCAATCCCATTTTGAAATCAATTTGGAAAAAATGAATATTACATGTGTGTGTCTTGATACTGTTTAATCCTATGTTCATAAATAGAGCTTGAGAAGTAAATTAATTTGTTGGAGAATGTGATAATCAGTCGATTGAATGTATGAGTGATCGTTGTTTGTATTGGGTGATTATAATGGTAGAAATTAATCTCTGCAAGATAATGGATTTGTGGTGGAGGTAACTCATGTGTCTAGAGGTTGCATGTGTGAAAAATCAATTTGATTGTTGAATTGGTTTGTACCTTTGCATGGTGGAGCAACGTTACAGGAGGAAAGGATAGTTATACAGTTCAATCCTGGAATGGGAAGTATGGAATGGAATAATCGATTTGTCGAGTTATAACCTAGGGCAACAAGCACAAGGGCTTAAATTTCCATTTGCCAAAGTATGGTTGAAGAAATCCTTTCAGATTTCGTTGAAATGAAGTTAATTGATCATAGGGTCAATCTAGTAGAAAATCGCTACTTGGAGAAGGAGACCTTAGCTAGTTAACAAAGAGCAGTGATCTCTAGTTTTTAATGGTTGATTATTATTCGAAGAAGGGTGATTTAAATCTTTGTGTGAAGACAAAATACATTGAATGAGCCATGTCATTTCAAATTTATGAAAGTGGAGATGTTGGAAAGTGACTTTGAGAATCAAAGTTAGCGGATAGTTGTTTATATAATTGTGAGGGTAAGGGTTTATGACTATAAGCTTAAGATTAAGATCATGGAGTTGTGAGACATTGTCTTAAATGAAAGTATATGTTCAATTGAAATGGAATAGAAAATAATTCCTATGAGGACAGTTCAGATTCAAGATCAAAAGAGCACAAAGAAAAGTGTTGACAAAGTCACTGAAAAACCGTTTGGCCGCATAGGAAAAGAAGGTTTGGAATGGGCACTACGTAATATATGTGTGGAATGACAACATTAAATAATCTAAAGATTGTAGAAATAAGATGTGAGCAAAGTATTGATGGCATAAAATGTCACATGGATTAGGAAAAAACTGACTGTGAGAACTTGCACCTAAAGGGTGCACCACATTATCATATAAATTATAGAAGTCAATTAAAAAATAAATAATGAACAATTTTGCCTTGAAAATTAATAATTTCTTCTAACGCCAACACTGAACAGTTTTTAGAACATCACTTTTCCATAACACAAATAAGTGGAGTCGTGAATCATCTGTTTACCAAAAAAACATATCTCAAATAGACAATGTTGCCAATATGAGGATGAGCTTTTCTTCTGTAGTTGATAGTTGATAGTGGACTCAAAAAAGCACTACTGATTTACACTATGTTATGGTTCATCTCCACTCCATTCATGACTAGAGTTGCCTTCTGTTTGTTGGATATCCTATCTTTCAATCACTTTTGTTGCTTCTCAGTGGTCTTAAAATGGTTTTTTTGGGAAACTGTTATAATACAAGGGTTGAGTTAAAATGGTTATGAGGACAAGTAGGGTTTGAGTCTATCTGCAAGAATATATTTGAGTATGGCCACTAGTTCTTTTCTATTAGGATAGATTGGAGGGAAATGGATGCTCAAGAAAAAGGTTGGAGACCAAAAAATAGAAATGAAAGACAAATAATAGTCTAACCAACTTTAGTGCTCTTATTTGGTTCTGTGTAAACAACACTGAAAACATTGTGTTGGAAAATATATCACCAAGGGTTTATAAAGAAAATGATTGGCAACATCAAAGAAAATATCAACAAACTTTTAAAAATACAGAAGATAAATATGATCATTGATATGAATATCATTATCATATAAATTATAAAAGTCAATAAAAAAATCAATAATGACTAGTTTTTTCCTTAAAAATCAATAATTTCTCCTAATGCCAACACTGAACAATTTTGAGGACTTCACTTTTCCATAACACAAATAAGTGGAGTAGCCATAGACACAACTCACCTGATCCGAATTAAACTGGCTGAACATGACAACTAATGCTGACGATGCTCCCATTTTGTATAATGGTAAAACTCTGTGTGTGGAATGATTACCATTGGTGAGTGTACAAAAATTTTTAAGTTAAAAAATTCTATAAGCCACAATACAAACACCTTGAAACTACTTAAACCCACTAAAATTTTGATAATGAGCTATAACGTTTCTTCTCATATAGTTTTAAGAAATGATAACTCACAGAAAATATAATTTGAAACATGTTTATTTTGTAATGTAGGACATTGAAAAACACAATGTAACGTGGGAGAAGCAACTTACCTGCAATGTTGCTGAAGAGTACTTTGACATGGAAGAACACACCCTAAACAACTTTCTTCCTTACCAATGTTCACCACAAATTTTCACCATGTCCACTCCTCCAGTTTCCTACACTCCGACGTTTGGAGGCCTCCTGTCTCTTCATTTTCCAATCATTTAAATTTAAGTGTTCACATATTTGGACAAAATAAAAGTTGGCAGACATCATTTTGAAGCTAAATTGTTACTGGAATGATGACTAAGGCATTGTCATTACCACCTAGAATGTTATTGTCATAAACTAATTTCAAAGGTTTAGTATAATAATTGTGACATAATTATAGGATTAGGTGTTGGGTTCTAATTGGAGCCTAATGGAAGTTGATAAATTTGAATGTTAAGGGACAAAGAAATGTATGGACTTATTTCTACATAGTTGTCTATGAGATGGATATCCTATAAATTACTATAGCCTAAAATAAAATAGAGAATAATTCAAAATTACGTGAAGTGCTTCATATTTTACCCTCGAGAAATTGAGGTGATTGATAAGAGGATACCACACTACTAGCATTATTTGTATGAACCACATGATATCAAGAATGAAAAAAATTCCCAAATGGATAGAAGCTCGGTGGAGCCTTTGAACTCTAAAATGAAAAGAAAAACAATTAGAGAAAGCACTAATAGCGAGAGGAGATATAAATTATAGTCATAAATATATAAACCATCTAAGGGAATGAATATTACTAAAAACAACCAAGAAACAACTATAACGAAGAAATAAAAAAAAAAACAAATAGTTTGTTACCTAAAAATATAAGGACTATGATGAGGGGTACCGATTGACCCCAGTAATGCCACATATACAAAGGTTTTTGTTGGGTCCTTGTAATACTAGTGATTACCCCATTACTATTGTAGCTTTAACCCTTATTAATAATGTTGTGCCGCTATTATCCCCATATTTTTATTACTGTGCCCCATAGAATCCCTCTATTGTTATTTTTGTGGCTTTATATTATTATTGTTAGGTCGGTTGGGTTATATTGTGACTCCTTAGACTCCTATATATAAAAAGGAGGTTTGTTCACTTGAATCATCCAAGGATTGTTCATTTATGTAATGTAAAGGAGGTTTCCCCCTCGAAGAGGCTGAATTCTAAGGCGTTGATCTATCTTTTCTATCTTCTTGAGCTGGTTTCATAACATTTGGTATCAGAGCTTTGGATTCTAGGGTTTCGCTACTCCAAATAGGTCATCATGGCATTTTCACTATATCTTTATTTTTCTACAACGTTTCAGAAGCTAAAAAAAACCCACTTGAGAAGAAATCGCGTTGAACCTCAGGTCTAAATTTCAGAGCTTTTCGCACTATATTTGCCGAGATATGATCTGAGGAAGTTGGTCTTTTTGCAAATTCCTGAATTACATTCCAAAAAGGTGACCTGGGGAAAATCATCATAACTTTCTCTCTGAGCATCGGATTGAAACTTCATCAGAAGGTACAAAAAGAGGATGAACTATAGTTTCTTGTATACATTTTTCAAAGCCAAAAGTCAAAACAGTGACTCGTGGCACGTCATAGAAGTTCACTCTACTTAACTAATATATAATCAGGTCACTGTGGGAGATTTCACATAACTCTTCCTTGGAGAATCTAATTTGGATTAGACTGGTGGAATTAGAAAGAGGACACAGAGGGCTACTACAAGTCACAATTTTAGAACTGGATGATCCGAAAGTACATAAATATATCAAAGGCAATATCAAGCTCCTACAAAGTGAAAAAAGGTGTGTAGATTCTTTTAAATTTTTGCTTAAGCTTGGTTTGAAAATTTATTTTGAAGAATTCGAAAGGCATAGTAGAGAATTATTATTGGTAACTAATGCCCTGAGGAAAGAAAATGCAAACACCTAATAAGCAACCTAAAAGTAGTAGCATGACTCATGAAGAAGAGGAAGAAATGCTACATGATATATCAAAATTACAAGACCAAGTGCAACAAATGTCAGTCTCACAAAAGCTAACAGAAGCTAATACAAATGGAATGGAATCTAAGATAAAGGGCATGGAATCTAAGATGAATGGCATGGAAGCTAAGATGGACAATTGGAAGACATATTTGAAGACATACACGGAAGAATTGAAGATAAATATGAATAAGTTGCTACACGAAATGGTCACTAATGGTGAAAGGGTAGTCAAGGAAACTCATGATGAGAAAAAAAGAAATGTTAATCATGATTCCATAGACCCTAATGTTGGATCGAAGACCCATCATATTCCAAAAATTGATATGATGAAGTTTGATGGCAAGGATCCCGCAACATGGATATTACAAATGGAGCAATTTTTCGATCTCAATAATGTGCAAAACACACAAAAGGTGCGTATTGAAAATTTATATTTGGAACCAAATCAGTTTGTATGGTATCAATGGCTTTTCTCTCGTAAACAAATTATCACTTGGGCAATTTTTACGGAAGAATTGACAGCACATTAT
>APFE030924359.1:26164-39202 GCA_000404065.3 Pinus taeda
TGATAGGGTGCTACAACTATTGGAGGAGAAACAATTATATGCAAAAAGATCCAAATGTTTCTTTGGAGTACAAGAGGTGGAATATCTAGGTGATATTGTATCTCATGAAGGAGTTAAGGCAGACCCTAGAAAAATTAAATCCATTAAGGAATGGAAAATTCCCACATCCATAAAGCATCTGTGAGGATTTCTTGGGTTGACAGGGTATTATCGCAAGTTTGTTAAGAATTTTTGGAGAATAGTAGCACATCTAGCAACATTATTGAATAAATATGCATTTTCATGGACTCCAGAAGCAACAAAGACATTCAAAGATCTTAAAGAGGCAATGTGCCAAGCACCAGTCTTATCTACACTGAACTTCAGAAAAACCTTTATTGTGGGATGTGATGCTTTAGGAAATGGAATTAGTGCTATTTTAATGCAAGATTAAAGACCCATTGCTTTCGAAAGTCGTCCAATCAAAGGAAAGTTTTTACACAAAGCTATTTATGAGAAAGAAATGTTGGCAATACTCCATCCACTTAAGAAATGGCGACCCTACCTAATGGGAAGATGCTTCAAGGTAAAAACGGATCATGATAGCCTTGAATAATTTTTAGAACAAAGATTATCCTCTGAAGATCAACAAAAGTGGGTCACAAAGATGTTGGGTTATGACTTTGACATCATCTACAAAAAAGGGAAGAAAAATGTGCTGGCAGATGCACTCTCAAGAAAGGATGAGGATGTGGAAGCATTGTTGTGCGCCATTTCTATTATCCAACTAGATTGGATAAATGAAGCAAGGGAGGAATGAAAGAATGACGAAGAACTGTGGACACTTATTTGAAAGTTACAACAAGATTCCAGTATGCCTAATATATTTAGCTGGAAAAATGGTTTGTTATGGTACAAACATTGCTTATACATCTATAATAATTCCCAGCTAAAATAAAATATTCTTATGTAAATGCACACTTCTCCCTTAGGAGGGAACTCAAGATTTTTAAAAACTTACCACGGGGTTAAGAAGGATTTTTTTTTGGGATGGCCTTAAATCAGATATTCAAAAGTTTGTGGTGGAATGTTTGGTTTGCAAACAAAATAAAGTCGAAACAGTTAAGGCATCGAGTTTATTACAACCTTTATCCATTCCCAGCCAATGTTGGGAGGAGGTTTCAATGGATTTTAGCACAGGTTTACCCAAGTCTGAGGGAAAGAGCGTCATCATGGTGGTAGTTGATAGACTTACCAAGTATGCACACTTTTGTGCATTATCACATCCATTTAAAGCCAGTACAATTTCTACTGCATTTATGGAAACAATTCAAAAGCTACATGGAAACCCAAAGATTATTGTAAGCGACAGAGATCCCATTTACACTGGAAATTTTTGGATAGAATTATTTTCTTGTCTTGGTACTCAGTTAGCTCATAGCGCATCTTATCATCCTCAATCTAATGGGAAAACTGAGATAGTAAACAAATTTTTGGAAGGATTTCTTCGTTGCTTTGTATCTGATAAATAGGAACAGTGGGTCAAATGGTTACCTCTGGCTGAGTGGTGGTATAACACTTCCTTTCGTACAACAACAAAGATGACACCATTTATGGAACTTTATGGGTATCATCCACCATCCATCACATCATATTTAAGAGAAAATTCTAACGTTCAAGAAGTAGAACATCACGTTGAACATCAACAACAAATCCTCCAACTCTTAAAGGATAACCTCATGTTGACATAGAATAGAATGAAACAAAGGCAGATCAACATCACAATGGAAGAAGTTTTGATGTAGGTGATTGGGTATTCCTACAGCTACAACCATATAAGCAAATGTCCCTCAAGCAAGCTAAGAAGGATAATAAATTATCACCAAAGTATTATGGTCCATACACGGTGTTGTAAAAGATTGGTACTATGGCATACAAATTGGAGCTTCCTGCAGCTTCTCGATTGCACCGAGTTTTCCATGTTTCATGTTTAAAGAAGGTTACAGGCGACAAGCTCCTAGTTCAAAAAATATTGTGAGAACTTGACAAGGAAGGAAAAAGTATATTGGAAACGGAAGCATTAACAGAAACAAGAACTCGATAGCTACGAAATCGATCAATTTCAAAGTATCTTAGCAAGTGGAAGAATTTATCCGCGGAAGATTCCACATGGGAGGATGAGAATTTTATACAGAAGCATCCAGAACTTCTCAAGCATTGAGGACAACACTTTTTTGAAGCAGAGGGGCAGGTTGGGTCCCTATAATACTAGTGATTACCCCATTACTATTGTAGTTGTACCCCTTATTAATATTGTTGTTCCCCTATTATCCCCATATTGTTATGACTATGCCCCATAGAATCCCTCTATTATTATTTTTGTGGCTTTATATTATTATTGTTAGGGCGGCTGGGTTATATTGTGACTCGTTAGACTCCTATATATAGAAAGGAGGTTTCGTCAATTGAATCATCCAAAAATTGTTCATTTATTTCATGTAAAGGAGGTTGCCCCCTCGAAGAGGTTGAATTCTAAGGCGTTGATCTATCTTTTCTATCTTTTCTTGAGCTAGTTTCATAACAATTTCAAAAAAAGGGCATGCTTGTGGCTTTTTTCTTGTAGCAGTGAAACCCAAAAATCACATTAATAAGTAATAACGCTAATGAAGGATGTAGACCTAGTAAAAAAAGGGAAACCCTCCCTAACATGATAGTTGGGCTATCTCTTGGAAACAAAAATAGTAAGAATTTAATTAGAATCCCTCCCTAACATGATGGTTGGGCTTCCTCTTGGAAACACAAACAGAACAATGAGCATTGAATTCAAAACAGGTCTGATGTAACATATAATTCTTGAAAAAAAAATATGAACTATCATAACTGTACAAAGTTGTATAGTCAAAAAGATTATTGTAGGAGTTCCATTGAAGGAAACTATTGCTAACCCAAAGTCATAATATATTCAATTCATCATGTAGAGTCAAGACATTATTTTTTTGTGACACTCACATAAAAAATAGTGCTACAGGAAAATAAAGTACCTTCAAAATTTCTTTTGTTCCACAAAGTTCAAGAAACTAAATATCTTCAAAATATGTTTTGTTGCACATATAATTAGTTTATGTTTGGACCCTCACAACCTAGTGCACTCCTTAGAAGCTAGAGCGATGCACATTCAAGTTATTATAATATAACACATATCAATTCTTTTTGTCCTCTTGTTATGAGGTGCTACATTAATTGTGGGTGTGGAATGCTCATCACATTCAAAACCCTCCCGTTATTCTGTCTCCCATTCGTTGAAATTCCAAACATGGTCTCCTACCAGTTCAGGAAATGATAATGAATAATTGTTTGCAACAAATGAATCATCATGCCTTGTATCTCCTACCTATGCTACTCCCAATGCTTCACTGATTTCCTTTATACAAACACACTTTAATCTTGTTAGAATAACATTATACCTCTAATTGTATTATTTAATTATTCATAAAATATTATAAAGAACTAACCTCGGATCCATAACCAGTAATTAATTTTTTCCCTCAATCTATCATGTGTTGTTGAAGACCTTGGGAACCATGTAATCAAGCATATTTTAATTCTTCCTTTGAAGCTTCCTTTTGAAATTGGTGAACCTACATTAACAAAGATAACCATATTTATAAGGTAAAATAACTAATAAGATAGAATTAACTCAACGTGACCATGGTTATTTTTCCTAAAATAGAAAATATAATATATGGAAATATCACTTACCATGCCACCACGAATACTATTATATCCACCAGAGCCTAATTTGTGAGATCAATTTTTGACACCCTAGCATGAGTTGGTTTTCTTATATCTTTGAGGCATCTTTTAGCTCATCCTCATGCAGATGGCGTATAGTTTGGATTTTTGCAGACTTTCCTCTTAAGCTTGGCATCTTTCATAAGTGCATCAAAGGTCACTTGGTCTGCGATCCAAGCTAGATGTCGATACATCAATTTTTTTGTCAACTTTGACCTTAAATTGGACCTCTTCGAGTGAATGTATTTACTTTCAATCTCTAAAATAAGTTCCTTATCAATTCCAGGATTACCAAATGCTCTTACTAGATCCTTAAGTAGTTCTTCTTTTTTGGCATTGCTTTGTTTCCTCTAATCCATTTGGATGGTATTTCCAAATAATTGTTCTACATGACAAAAAATAAAGTGATAACATTTCAATCCCATTTCACCCTTCAAGACATTTCCTTCTAAAGTGAGCAATATTGTAACTTCTTGCATTCCTTTTGTGGTGACCGATGATATTGTTGTAGTCTTGTGGGTTGAGGAAGAAGCCCTTATAGGTATAGTAGGCACTTTGTCACTTACTTCCTACATTTATAATGAAATTGTGGAACTGTTAAGAACCCAACCAAAATATGAAACTAATTTTCATTTCTAAAATAATTATCCTAAACGTAACAAATGAAATTAAAAAAAAAAAAAAAAAAATTTACCTGTTGATCTCGTGTAGTAGCTACACTCTCCAACAATTAAATTTCCCATAAATGAATTTTTTCAATTATTTCTTTTCTGACTTGAATATTTTCAGAAATAGTTGGTAGGAGCCTTAACATTCTTGTTTGTGAGTCTATAAGACTCAAAGAAACTTGTTCTGGTCATGGTGGGAGAATTATGACTGAACCCACATTTGATGTAAAGGGCATGTTATGGCATTCTGATCTAGGCATAGAGGACATAACATGACCCTCTATACCAACAGATTGTATACTTGTTGGAGTCACCCTAGAAACATCCTACAAGACACAAATATAAATAATAAGATGGAATAATAGATGAATAATGTTGAAATATGTAACTAGGTTCAATCTTCATAATGACATATGTAATCACAATTCTATGTAATTTATGTAAAAAAAGGAAAAATAAGATTATTTGTGTTATGCTTGAGGCATGGGTTTCATGCTCAATGAATTGTATTATAGATCAAGCTCCCATTGTGAGCTCTTAGGATTGGTCATTGATTTGTTGTCATAAAGACCCATTTGGGCATGTCACATATTGCATAGAAGATTTTTGTTTCAGTCAAATAGAGTCAAATGACCCTCCACGACCAATTCGAAATGTTCCATAAGCAAGCATACTATAACTTGATGCAAGAACACATGATGAAGCAAGTCCCATTATTAAACGACAATATCTCGGAAGACTCATTAAAATAAGGTCATGAAGATGGAAAATGATCAATGACATGTCTAGAACCATTGCAAAGAATCATAACAACCAAAATAATAAGCACTACAGATAGGTGTCCATCATAAGATGTAGTAGGGTTGAATATATGGGTTTATATTTTAAGAAAACCATAGTATTTAGAAACCTTAGCCTTAAGGTATTTTTTCCTGATGATTTGATTTGTAGGGCATGGGATAAACTCTGAAATTACACAAAGGGAAAAAAGTATGATCTAAGGTTTGAATTTAAGAAACCCTAAAATGACCTCTTGATTACATAAAAACCCTAGAAAAGTAACTTTACATCATGCTTTGGAATAATATATTGCTTGGGTTACTTGCTAAAATAGTATTGCAAGTGCAAGAAGCAAAAAATGGATGGGGTGATCCATTGAAAGGCATGATGAAAGAAGGGAACTATACAACCCCTTAGACATTATTCATAATATAGATGAATAGCAAGGAAAAAGTAAAATATGAAATACCTTTTCCATGGTTGAATTCATCTTAGTAAGAAGGTGTCATGGTGAGGATACAAATTGGAGAGAGAGCTCATAGCTGAAGTAAAAGTATACATACTGGTAATAGTCATCATCGGACAATGTAGCTCTTGGTAAACTCATAAATCATGGAGTCGTTGTGCAAAAAATTTATTAAATATATGCCCTCGATTTCTCAACAAATAACATAATCAAAATCACGTGAATATATGGTTGAATCTTACATTTTGCATAACATTGGATGTATATATGGGCATTAATGATAACCGCATGCCAACATTGGGTGTATTAAGGGCATAATGAATCTTGCATGCCAACAAAATGCACGCTTATGAAAAAAACAAATATTGATAAATAGATATAGTGAAATAAGTTAATTAAATGCACAAAAATATTGATCAAGTTTTACCACTAGCATTACCTTAGATGTATTAAAAGGTGTTATAGGAGTTGGAATGACTTTAGAGATTGTCTGCATTCCACAAACATAAATTAGTATAATATAATAAGGAGCATAAGATAATTGAACATGTAAAAGACAATATTCAAGCTTACCTCATGGATCATCATAACAATGTCTTTCCCTCGTGAATTTGTTAACATTTCCATAAAAGTAGTTAAGATCATTGAATCCCCCATAGTAGCATCGATAACACCCATGGTCAGATTCTTAAAAGAACACATAATAACATAAAATAAGAAAAGAAAACCTTGATAAAAAAAACCAAAAGGAAAATAGAATCAATAACACCAAATATATATGTATTTCAAGTAAAACCTTAAACATTCAAATTACTTGATGTTCATTACAATTAAAAACTCATTACTTAACTTGTAAAGAAAAACTATATTGTAGTGAATCCTTACAACTATCTTAAAGTAAGCATAGTGATCGAAAAATGTTATCCTCACAAGTAAAACATTAAACATTCAAATTACTTAATGTTAATTGTTACTTAATGTTCATTATAATTAAAAACTCAATGCATAACTTGTAAAGAAAAATTATATTGTAGTGAATCCTTAAAACTATCTTAAAGTAAATGTAGTGATCAGAAAATGTCATCCTTGCCTGAAATATCCTCTTCTAATGGCATATATACCCCATCATTAATAGACCCTAAATCCACAAATAAATTAATACCATAATTTTCATAGCCTTCATCACCTTCAACTATGGGTAAATTAAAATCAATGAATTCATCATCTTCATGGATTTGATGCCCATGTGGTTGCTCATGTCCTTCAAACACTTCAATAAACTCATCCTGGTCTTCATCTTGGTCATATGCATCATTGACAATAAATTCTTTATCATCTCCATCTTGGTCATCTATGTCCTCAAGGGGAACTTCTGCATCTTCATGTAAATCATGGTGCTCTACATCTTGAACAAATGTTACTCTTCGTCCTTTTGGATCATAATCAATCACAAATGATCAACCAGGTTGTTCTAAATTTGGAAAGAGAAAATTTTGGTCACATTGACTTGCAAACACATAAGGTTAAGAAGTGGCTTCAAATCTAGATGTATTGATCACATGGAATCCATTATTATGGGGGAAGATAGTTTTTTTTTCTCCCACTTCAATAAGTTTGTAGAATTCAACACAAAAAATAACTTTCTTGAAATACATAAAATCAAGCTCTATAATGTCCTCCAACACTCCATAGTAGTGAAGTGTTCTTGTGATTGGTTGTCTATTGTTTGCATTTGAATGACATTTCACCTCAAATGATGTTGAAATACCACAATCTTAAGCTTTTACTTTTCATCAACTTTTCTAATGCGAAAATGACGACCAAAATTCCACATTCATTTGTAATATCTTACCTAAATTCATATAAATATCAACTAATTAGATTCAAGTATATGAAATATAACAAAAAATCTATTAAATATATGCAATATATTAATATATATCACCTCCCCATTTATTGATCCTTTAATGAAATTCAATCATTGTTGTGTTACTCCATCATACCCTTTTGTTGCCTCGTGTTCAATATTGGTCTTTAGCCAATTCCACAAGCATCTCTCTGGCCACTTTCTTTTATGGCTTGTAGGCAATCCTCAAGTAGTTTTTTCACCATGTCTATTATATACATCATCCCATTCATTTTACTCTTCTAATTTCTTTTATTCAACGTACTTCTCCATCCATTCCAACATAAAGTCACAATTGTATGCAACATACAAATGTAATTCCTCCCACTCCTTAACATCTACAATGAAAAATGTATTTGTTCAATGAATTAATAATTATTTAAAGCCATGTAATATAAAACTAAAGATAAAAATAACTCCTAACTTTTTTTTATACCTTTTATCCTATTTGAAGTCCCTTCAACCTTTATTTTTTCTCCTTCAAATGATTGAGATTGTTTATAATTCCATAATCATGAAGCTTCAAGATGAAATTGAGGTAAGTACTTACTCAAATGAACTATTTCCTGGATAACCATGTACCCCTCATCTATGGACCCTTCTAGTCGAGCCTTTTGCCTCACAAATTGTTTTAAGACCTTCATATATATATCCACGAGCCACATTGTTTGAATATGAATAGGACCACACTGTTCAATCTCTTCTACTAGGTCTACAAGGTAGTGCTCTTGAGAATTAAAGAAGCTTGGAGGGAAGCACGTTTTAGTATCACACATGAAAAGTGAAACGTTCCTCTTCCAATACTTCAATACATCTTGATGTCTCTCTTTAGAGGAGACCCACCTACAAGTATTACATTAAAGACTTGTTATTTCTTGTAAACTAAAAGTAGAAACTCATATAAAGGAATAACAAATGATGCACTTCAAATGATAATAGTAATGGGAGAGTATGCATGATGGATTGAAAAATACCTCAGATATTTACATAACTCGTAAATAGTCAAAGTGACATTGTGATCAAAAGTACTTGGTATTGATGTAGGCAACACATTCTACATGACGATTAACAAATAACCATGCTCAAATATGCATGAACTAATTTCATCACTATACTATTAGGACTATTAACAAATAACCATGTTCAAATATGCATGAACTAATATTATCACTAGGATATACAATTTTCTAATTAAGTTTCCAACAAATATAATATGTGACAACATTACCTTTATCCAATTGTGCCAATCATGCATTTTTAGGCTTGAGAACTATGATCATCTCTTGTGAATAAGTTTTTTAATGGCGCACTAAAGCGATAAGGAAATCTTATGCTTTTCATAGTCGAATTGTTGTTTTCTTTCTCATTTGATGTAAATGTCCATGGAGCATGAACATATGAGTTGTCTTCGTGCAACCACATGTTTGGCCTGATATTGGAAACTGGAATGTCCTTTCTTAACTTTATTTGTGCTTCAATGTTATTTCCATTTAGATGTTTCCACAAGCACTCTGCCACATTTTCTCGATGTGCATAGTATCAAATAGGTGGGCTATTGGCAAGATCTCATAATATTCTAATTTGTAGAAAATAGAGAGCCTTTTTATTCGTAGGGGAAAACCTGTCCCTTCCTTTTTGTCATACATTGCTTTCCACCTAAAATGGTTCATATTTATTGGCTTCCTCATTTCCACTTCCATTCCATTTAACTTATTTTTATCACTCACTCAATAGCAATTATTTTGTGGTAAGAATTATCGATACTCATCGTAGATAGCTTTATTGATATCGCTTGACTTCCTATGCAACAATTTTGGCCCACATGATGGACAACCATGTTTCCCCTTTGTTTTTAGTCCTAAAATAAGATTGGAAGCCATATTTAGTAAATGCTAAAATGAAAAAAATAATTATAAATGTAATTTATATTATATTACCACAATAAATAGAGAGCCCCGAAGCATCATGAATTGTCCAGATAAGAATCACATGAAATAGGAACTTTCTATCATTGATAGGTCTTGATACATCAAACATATTTACACCATCCAATAATTCACAAAGCTCAACAATGAGGGGCTCTGTGTATGCATCCATATCCTTTACCTGATATTTCCCTAATTGAACAAATAGTTCTTTATTAGGATTAATTGAATTGAAATGTTTTTATATAATCTTCAAGAAAGCATTGTATTCATATGTTCTAGAACTTGGTATGATAAGGGTTAACATTGCATGTTCCTTTTTAATTGCCATCCAAGGGAGAAGATTGTTGTTTATAATTAACACTGACCAAACATAATATGTTGTTATAAGATCTCCAAATGGATTGACACCATCCATTGCTAGAGAAATTCTTTCATTCCTTGGCTCATTTATTAAATTTGGCCATTTTACCTCAATCTCTTTCCAATATTTACTATCTGCAACCATATGCATGTTGAAACCAACTCACACAAAGATAGAAAAGATAGTTGAACGCCTTAGAATTTAGCCTCTTCGAGGGGGCAACCTCCTTTACATTACACAATTGAACAATTCTTGGATGATACAAATGACAAAAACTTTTTTCTATATATAGGAGTCTAAGGGGTCATAATATAACCAAGCCGACCTAACAATAATAATATAAAGGCACAAAAATAACAATAGAGGGATTCTATGGGGCACAATAATAACAATACGGGGACAATAGGGGCACAACAATATTAATAAGGGATACAACTACAATAGTAATGGGGCATCACTAGTATTATAGGGACCTAACATGCCCCTCTCCTTCAAAAAAGTGTTGCCCTCAACGCTTGAGTAGTTCTGGGTACTTCTATATAAAATTCTCATCCTCCCATGTGGAATCTTCAGCGGATAAGTTCTTCCACTTGATGAGATACTCTGAAATGGATCGATTTCGTAGATGTCGAGTTGTTGTTTCTATGATTGCTTTGGGTTCCAATATAATTTTTCCTTCCTCGTCAAGTTCTGGAAATATTGTTTGAACTGGGAGCTTGTCGCTTATAACCTTCTTTAAACATGAAACATGGAAAACTAGGTGCACTCGAGAAGCTGCAGGAAGCTCCAATTTGTATGGCATAGTACCAGTCTTTTGCAACACCTTATACAAACCATAATACTTTGGTGATAATTTATTATCCTTCTTAGCTTGTTGGAGGGACATTTGTTTATATGGTTGTAGCCATAGGAATACCTAGTCACCTACATCAAAACTTCTTTCATTGCGATGTTGATCTGCTTGTTGTTTCATTCTATTCTTTGCCAACATGAGGTTATCCATTAAGAGTTGGAGAACTTGTTGTTGATGCTTAATGTGATGTTCCACTACTTGAACCTTATAATTTTCTATTAAATATGATGTTATGGATGGTGGTTGATATCCATAAAGTGCCATAAATGGGGTCATTTTTGTTTCAGTATGTAAGGAAGTGTTATACCACCATTCAGCCAGAGGCAAGCATTTGACCCATTGTGTCTATTTATCAGATACAAACCAACGAAGATATCCTTCGAAACATTTGTTTACTATCTCAGTTTGCCCATCAGATTGAGGATGATAAGATGAGCTATGAGCTAACTGAGTACCAAGACAAGAACATAATTATTTCCAAAAATTTCTAGTAAAAATGGGATCTTTGTCACTTACAATAATCTCTGGATTTCCATGTAGCTTTTGAATTGTTTCCATAAATGCATTAGAAACTATACTGGCTTTAAATGGATGTTATAATGTACAAAAGTGTGAATACTTGGTAAGTCTGCCAACTACCACCATGATGACACTCTTTCCCTCAGACTTGGGTAAACTTGTAATAAAATCCATTGAAACATCCTCCCAACATTGGCTTGGAATGGATAAAGGTTGTAATAGACATGGTGTCTTAATTGCCTCAGCTTTATTTTGTTGGCAAACCAAACATTCCACCACAAACTTTTGAATATCTGATTTAAGGCCATCCCAAAAAAATTCCTTCTTAACCCTGTGGTAAGTTTCTAAAAATCCTGAGTGCCCTCCTAAGGGAGAAGCGTGCAATTCCAGAAGAATCTTTTGTTTAATTTCGAAGTTCTTAGATAGGTAGAAGCGATACTTGTACCATAACAAATCATTTTTCTCACTAAATGTATCAGATGTACTAGAATCTTGTCGTAACTTTTGAATACGTGTCCACACTTCTTCGTCATTCTTCCATTCCTTCCTTGCTTCGTTTATCCAATCTGGTTGGATAATAGAAATGGTGCACAACAATGCTTCCACATCCTCATCCTTTCTTGAGAGTGCATCTGCCACAACATTTTGCTTCCCTTTTTTGTGGATGATTTCAAAGTCATAACCCAACATCTTTGTGACCCACTTTTGTTGTTTTTAAAAGGATAATCTATGTTATAAAAAGCATTTAAGGATATCATGATCCAATTTTACCTTGAAGTGCCTTCCTATTAGGTAGGGTCACCATTTCTTAAGTGCATGTAATATTGCCAACATTTCCTTCTCATAAATAGCTTTGTGTAAATATTTTCCCTTGATTGGACGACTTTTGAAAGAAATGGGTCTTTCATCTTGCATTAAAATAGCAACAATTCCAGTTCCTGAAGCATCACATTCCACAATAAATGTTTTTTGTGAAGTCTGATGTAGCTAAGACCGGTGCTTGGCACAACGCCTCTTTAAGATGTTCAAAGGCCTTTGTTGCTTCTGAAGTCCATGAAAATGCATCTTTCTTCAATATTGTTGATAGAGGTGCTGCTATTTTCCCATAGTTTTTAACAAACTTTTCATAATACCCTTTCAACCCAAGAAATCCACACAAATGCTTTATGGATGTGGGGGTTTTCCATTCCTTAATGGCTTTAATTTTGCTATGGTTGACCTAAACTCTTTCATGAGATACAATATGACCCAGATATTCCACCTCTTGTACTCCAAAGAAACATTTGGATATTTTTGCATATAATTGTTTCTCCTCGAATAGTTGTAGCAACCTGTCAACATGTTCAACATGATCCTTCCAAGACATGCTATAGATTAGTATATCATCAAAAAATACTAACATAAATTTTCTAAGGAAGGGTTTGAAAATGGAATTCATCAAACCTTGAAATGTAGTAGGTGCATTGGTAAGGCCAAAAGGCATGACCACAAATTCATAGTGACCCTCATGAGTTATAAATGTTGTTTTTGGAATGCCTTCAGTCTTCATTCTGATTTGATGATATCCTGAATGAAGATCCAACTTGGTGAAGTAAATTGATCCATGCAATTCATCCAATAATTCATCAATGATAGGAATGGGAAACGTATCTTTAATAGTGATCTTTTTGAGCTCCCTATAATCTAGACACATGCACCATGACCCATCCTTCTTGTGCACCAATACTATTAGAGCAGAGAAAGAACTTTGGCTAGGTTTAATTATACCAGCGTCTAGCATTTTTGC